>JACEFO010002991.1:0-48990 GCA_015342445.1 Digitaria exilis
AAAACCCTTGCGGGAAAAAACCCGGGCGCCAGCCAGCAAACAACTTCACTATTGTTTGAGTCAGGTTACACTCCGTCGCGGCAGCTTCAAGATAAACAATTAGATAACTACTGTGACACCCCCTAGTAGCGACCTGGCCTAATAATGGGCCTTTGACTTATGATGGAAATTGCAATCACACACTCAACAAACATTCCGCCTTGAGAAAATTTTACTTGTAGCATAATCAACACCTTTCATCTTGAAATAACAAAGGAAAATACTTTTCGCCGCCAAATAGCCTCTTGGGCTAAATTCATCAAACCATCTAAGCTTGAGTATAGCTCAAACTTAGCAAGGGACTGGCTTTGTCAACATATCAGCAGGATTATCATGAGTGCAATCTTGCGTACCTTTAACTTGCCCATCTCGATCTCATCACGGACAAAGTTATACTTTGATGCCAATGTGCCTTAGTCCTCTCATAACATCTGATCTTTAGTGAGAAATATTGCACTTTGACTATCAGAAAACAGGTTGACACAAGATTTAACTCCACAAAGCTCAGCAAACAAACCCTTAGCCAAATCAACTCATTTGCATGCTTCACAAATAGCAATGTACTCAGCCTCAGTAGTAGACAAAAGCAAACAACAGACTGCAAAGTAGCACTTTCAACTCACAGCACACAACTGTCACAGCTAAAGACATAACCTTTGAGCGACCTGCGCTTGTCCAAATCACCCAAATCTGAATCAAATATCCCAACGAGCCCTTATCTGTCCACCAAACTTAGACAAAAATTGCACGATGTGCCTCTGAGAGTACCTGAAAATCCCACTGAACAGCCATCCAGTGTCCTTTACCAGGATTAGCCATGTATCTACTAACCAACTCATAGCCATATGAATAAATCTGGACGAGAAGCAAACCATCCAAGCATACATCAGAGAACCAACAGCACTAGAATACGGAAACTCTTGACATGTATTCAATATCTTCAGCTGAACTAGCACACTGCTTAGATGACAACTTAAAAATATGGTGCAATAGGAGTACTAACAGGCTTGGCATCATGCATGTTGAAACGTTGAAGAACCTTCTCAATGTAACTGTGCTGACTAAGAAACAACAAACCAGCAGAACGGTCTCTAGTAATTTCCATACCTAGAGAATTTTCTTAGCAACACCAAGGTCCTTCATATCAAACTCACTGCTCAACAATTTCTTCAACGTAGTAATCTGTCTGCCGCTCTTGGCAGCAATCAGCATGTCATCAACATAACAGCAAGTATATAGGTGATCCATTAACAGTCTTTATGTAAACACAGCTATCATATTGAGACCTTTTCAATATCTTCAGCTGAACTAGCACACTGCTTAGATGACAACTTAAAATATTTTACAATAGGAGTACTAACAGGCTTGGCATCATGCATCTTGAAACGTTGAAGAACCTTCTCAATGTAACTGTGCTGACTAAGAAACAACAAACAAGCAGAACGGTCTCTAGTAATTTCCATACCTAGAATTTTCTTAGCAACACCAAGGTCCTTCATATCAAACTCACCGCTCAACAATTTCTTGAACGTAGTAATCTGTCTGCCGCTCTTGGCAGCAATCAACATGTCATCAACATATAATAGCAAGTATATAGGTGATCTAATTAACAGTCTTTATGTAACACACAGCTATCATATTGAGACCTTTTAAAGCCATGTGACAACATAAATGAATCAAACCTTTTATACCACTGACGAAGAGATTGCTTCAAACCATACAAGGACCTTTTCAGCTTGCACACATAATTCTCCTTTCCTGGCACTATGAACCCTTCAGGTTGGTCCATGTATATCTCCTCCTCAAGCTCAGTGTGCAAAAATGCAGTCTTCACATCTAACTGCTCAAGCTCAAGATCATGTGATGCAACAATACTGAGGAAAGTGCGAATAGAGCTATGCTTCACAACGGGAGAGAATACCTCATTATAATCAACACCAGGAATTTGACTGTACCCCTTTTGCTACTACCTTGACTTGAATCTAGGAGGCTCACTAGGAGACAAACCGTCCTTTCTCTTGTAAAGCCATTTACAACGGATAGTCTTCTTCTCTTTGGCAATGGAACAACCTCCCAAGTACAATTCTTCTCAAGAGATTGCATCTCCTCCTGCATAGCTGAAATCCACTTCTCACGATCACCACAATCAATAGCTTCCTTGTATGTTGCTGGCTCATAAGTGCTATCAACCTGTTCAACACAACTCAAAGCATAATAAATCATATTACATTCTTCAATAAGACGGGGTTTAGGTCCACAACCCCTCTTTTGCCTGCGATAGCAATAGGAACATCCTCCTCTAGCTACAAAATAGGAGGTGATTGCTGAACATCATCACTATGAGCTTCATCATCAACAACATCAGTCACGGTCTTCACATGCACATGTTCCTCATCAATACATGCTCCACCTTCACACTGACATGCTGCAATTCCCTTGCTGAATTTTCTGGAACATTATCTGAGGACAATTTATCAGTAAACATCATAGATTCATTGAAAACAACACTCCTGCTCATGAAAGTCTTTCCTGTTTCGGGATTCCACAAATTTATATCCTTTTAACTCCCGAACCATAACCAAGAAAACAGACATTTAATAGCTCTAGGCTCTAATTTACCATTGTCAACATGAGCATAAGCAGTGCAGCCAAAAATTTTCAACTGTGAATAATCTGCAGGGTGTACCAGACCATACCTCAATAGGTGTTTTCTTATTGAGTGGAATAGAAGGCGACCTGTTTATCAAGTAACAAGCAGAGTTCGCAGCCTCTGCCCAAAAACGCTTATTCATCATGGCGTTGGACAGCATACAACGGGCCTTCGAGATGATGGTTCTGTTCATGCTTTCAACCACACCATTCTGCTGAGGTGTGTACGGAATGGTGTGTGATGCCTAACAATGCCTTCTTGCCTGCAATAATCATCAAAAACATCCGAACAGAATTCTCCACCATTGTCAGTACGAAGCACTTTTACCTTCTTCTCAGTTTGCCTTGCTATCATGGTCTTCCACTCTTTAAATGCAGCAAAGGTATCATCTTTATTTTTCATAAAGTAAGGCCATACTCTTCTAGAGTAATCATCGATAATGGTAAGCATGTAACGAGCACCACCAAGAGAAGGCTTACGGGAAGGACCCCAAACATCAGCATGTACATAATCAAGAGTACCTTTGGTGATCTGAACAGAGGTATTGAATTTTACCCTCTTTATGCTTCCCAAAAACACAATGCTCGCAGAACTTCCCTGCCACTCAGAGTACAGCTAGGGTGGAGGTCTCTCTTCATCAATTCTGCCATGCCAAGTTCACTCATGTGTCCAAGACGCATATGCCAAAGGTCAGTCTCTGCATTAGTGTCAGCAGCAGTAGCGGAAACAGAACCACCATGCAAAGTTCCACCTCTAAGGACATATAAATTTGCAGAATTCTTATCACCAATAAGCCAAACAAGAGAACCCTTTGATACCTTTAAAACTTCATCACACCGGAGTATTTGAAACCTCTTTCATCAAGTGTGCTGATCGAAATAAGAGATTTCTGGTCATAGTTGGTATGAACCTCACATTCTCCAGAGTGCGAATCATCCCATCATGAGCCTTGATCCGAACAGAGCCAATGCCCACAATCTGACACGGATTATCATCACCCATATGCACAACATCTCCCTTCTGCACAGATTTATATGAACTAAACCAATCTCTGTTAGTGCAGATATGAAATAAACATGCAGAATACAGAATCCATTCATCACGACCAGTAACACAAGCACCAACACCTAGACAATCTCCAAAATCAGAACCCTCATCAGCAGAGCCAACAGATGCCTTACCATCAGGATTATTCATCATCTTCTCCTTATTCCGAAGCTTAAAGCAATCCTCAATAAAATGAGTCTTCTTCTTACAATACTTACAGAACTTCTTGGTGGTGGGTTGTCTGGACTTGGAGCGACCTCTACTCTTATCACGCTCGTTGCCATCATTGGAGTATCTCTGCTCAGGTCTGCCTCTAACATGGAGTGCATCGCCCTTGGAGGACGGCGACCCATCATTGTGCACCATGCCTTTCATCTTCTCCCTGGATCGGAGTGCCTCATAAACATCCCCTAGGGTTAGTTCATCACGGCTCAAAAAGTATAGTGTCACAAAAATTGGCATATGAATTTGGTAGAGAACATAACAGTAAGAGGCCTAAATCTTCATCCTCATACTTAACCTCCATCGACACTAGGTCGGCAACGATCTCCTTGAAAACAGATATGTGATTCAACACTGAACCACCCTCCTGCATCTTGAGCGCGAACAACTTCATCTTCATATGCATCTTACTGGTTAGATCCTTCGACATATAGATCGATTCCAGTTTGAGCAAGAGTTCTGCAGCACTCTTTTCCTGCACACACTCTTGCAAGATATCATTAGAAAGATGAAGCTGAATTAGGAACAGAGCCTTACGGTCCTTGCGCTTCTCCTCGTGGGACCACATCTCCTTCTTCTTATTGCCGAAACCATCCAACGCCTCATCCAGATCATTGGATTGCGCCAAACAGCCCTCATCTTGACTTGCCACAACGCAAACCTCGTGCCATAATCCAGCAGCAGTAGATCATACTTCATGAAAGTCATTGCAAAAGAAATAACCAGAAGAAATAATCTGCAGTAATAAATCTAGGTATGTTACTGTGTAACTCTAACAAAACCTGCAGCCTGCGTACACTTTCGTGTACGTTCAGCAATGAACTGAAGAACCCGTGGTAGCCTCTGCGTGTGCCCGTAGCAAAGGTTCACCGGGAATTGATCTACTCCCCGTCCCTAAATAACTGTCTTTCTCGTTTCCCGAGAAACAGCTACGACCAATTATATATAAAAATATATTAAAATTTATGGTACAATATAAATATCATTAGACAGATATTTAAATCTAGTTTTTTATAACAAATATTTGGAGACTCAAATATCGTACGTATTTTCTACCAAACTTACGGCACCCAGTACCCTTGAAAAGGGACGGAGGGAGTAACGCACAACGCTGGCGTCTGTCTCGTCCGTCTCGCTTCGCGTGCAACAGAGCAGCACAGTTCCTGGATGCGCGTGCGAGGGAGCACCGCAGGTCCTCGGATACACGCGAACCGAAATCGCAGCAGCATAACACGGCAGGCTTTTTGTAGATGGAACCGGCAGAACTCGATCAGGATTGCAAGTTCGTGTAGCGATACGGAAGATCGGCCGCAGCAAGATGCGGAAGGCACTGACGTGCGATGGGGCCGACGAATAAGATCGCAGATCTCTGTGCGAGGAAACAGCGGCGGCGCGCAGAACGGGACTAGAACCCTATTTTGTTTTCAATCGATCTTGTAACTGACTCTGGCTGGCACTTGTTAGTAAATAATGCGAAAACAAGATCGAACACGAGACACGATTTTAACGTGCATAACCCTTGCGGGAAAAAACAACGGACGCCAGCCAGTGAGAACTTTCACTATTGTGTAGGAGTCAGGTTACAACGCCGTCGCGACGGCTTAAAAAAATAAAATAGATAACTAGGTGGACACCCCCCGTAGCGACCTGGGTCTAGATGAAACCTGTGTAGAGAAAAAAATGTATTAGAGAGTAAATTAAACCAAGTGAAACACTTTGGCTCTCAAGAACCTGGCTACGGTCATGGGACGATATGCTCTGCGTTTGTGCACGATGTGTTGGTAACATCGGGTGAAACAATTAACCGGTATATTGGCAGGGCAGATGACAGTAATGCCTTCGGACGCCTTCGGATGCTGGATCATGTTCAAGGAAAAGATAGTGCAAATATCATTAGTGCATTACAATATAAAGGGGTCTCTGTCCTTCAACAGGCCAACAAACACGCTGCCACTCAAGTAGAAGAAATATAATTATCATATAAACAGAGGGGTCTCTATCCCTCAACAGGCCAACTTTTGTAAATTGATTTTAGCCCTGACCTCGTGTTCCACCTACATCGGATCCATATCTGTGCCTTCAAACGTTCTTTGTTCCTCTCTTCCCAAATGTTGGAAAGAACATTGGATCATCAAGTGCGCCGATGTCTCTTTGGACAACGTGTTCTGCTCCACTAATTCCTAGCTCATCCCAAACAGTCTTGGTCTTTTCTCCAAGATAACATTTATATGTCCAGGATTTCCTGCATGTACTTGATGCAGAGGCCGGTGATATGGCAATGTTGCATATCACCTGTGTTGCCAATCCGTGGATGGATGATTGCATGGCAAGAACTGCTCTGTTCTCCTTTCTCAATACCAATGGAGAGCGATACATGACTATAACGTGTTGTGAAGTCAAAGTGAACAGAGGAAAATTGGGACCAGTGGTGGTCACCTAAGATGATGAGTGATTGACAACCGTCGTGTGTGTGACGTGCTCTTGGCTTTGATGTGCAGGTGTAGGGTGCGACGTGGGGGTCGACGGTGCGTGGTGAAGGTCAGACGCCAAAAGGTCATGCCGATGGACCGTGGTGAAGGCTGAGCGTGAGTAGGCTTGGGCCGTCGAGGACAAGCGAAAGGTTCAGGCCGAAGGACCGAGACGGTGAAGGGTGACACGAGTAGGCTTGGGCCGAGGGACCCGAGGATACCAGGTGAGTCACGGGCGCTCGCATGGTGCACGGACGAGCAAGAGTACATGATGAAGATGGCGTCGGTCAAGTCAAGAAGGATGGCGATGGCGAGCGTCGAGTAGGCTTGCCGTATGCCATGCGGAGGCGTGAAAGAGCTCGGAAGGCGTTCGTGGCACTTGGCGGAGGCCGGACACGCATCTACACCGAGGGTTTTGACCGGTTTTGGGCTTCGGCAAGTCGTGCGGTGACTAGCTGAGGGGTTTCGGGGGTTTTTCCATAAAACCACCACGGAGGCTGGTTTGACAGGTTTGGGCTCAAAACCGGGGCTTTCATCGCGGCGTGCGGCGTCGGATGGAAGGTTTAGGTGGTTTGACCATAAAACACCGAGGCGACGGGTTTTCCGGTTTAGGCCTCAAAACCGGGGGGCGAGTCCAGTGCGGTCGGGCGGTGTCGGATCGGAGGACGCGTGGGCATCATCGCGAAGGCTTGCGTCGAGGCGAAGCGAAGTCGTGAAGACGTCGGATCCGTCCGGTATACCAGATAAAAAGTTGGACGATTTTACCCCTGAGGGGTATTTGTGTTGTATGCTTCAATATAGGGGCCATTTTGGTCTTTCGGCCAAATGCCTTATATATATGAGGGGCTGAAATTTCAGCTACATCTCTTTGGGGCTTGGTAGGTGGAGGCATCTCATTTGTTTTATGAGAGCCTTTGGGAGAGGAGAGAGGGAGAGATGAGAGCCTCTTTGTTTTTGCTTTTAGCCATCTAAGCTTTAGTCTTTGCTAGGATCGGCTTGTAGCCAAACCTTCACAGTGAATCGGATCATCTATTTCGTGGTTAATCTTTTCATCCCGAATTTATCATTTTCGGAGGTATTTTTGGGGATTTCTTGTTCTTGAGATTCGGCTGCGAAATTCGTGAAATTTGTTGGAGGCCTTTGTTGCTAGGATCCTTGTGATCCAATCTACGTATGATCCCATCAAATCTCTCACGGATTAGGCTTGGATTTGAGTCTCCCCCGAAATTTGTTCTTGTTTGCTAGGGTTTCGGTTCTTCCTTAAAATTCGTGAGCTTTTCTTGAGATTCTTCTAATCCACTTCTTGGATCTGTTAGCTCTTGTAGTTGTTCATCGACGGCTCAAGTCTTGGTTGAATCCATTGAGTATTGAGAAAGTAATTTGGATTTGAAGCTATCCGCGTTCTTCCCCTTGCTTCCTGTTTCTTCTCTGTTGCGGGTGCGCAGGATTCGATCGAGGGGACGAGCGGGGTCGGGCAGCTCACGCGGCGCTCGCAGCGTGCGCGCGTGCTGCGTGCAGGCTGCAGGCTCCCTCTGTGCGGCCCAGGCTAGCAGCTGGTGCTCGTGCGCACGCGGGCAGCAGGCAGGCCAGGCTCCCTCGGGTCAGGCGCGCGTGACGGCTCAGCGCAGCAGCCCGTGCCCAAGCAGGCGAGCAGCAAGCACACGCAAGTCAAGGTGAGTGCTGCATGATCTGGAACCGAGCGCAGGTGAGCACAGCAAGCTAACTTCATTCAATCGTGAAATGTTATAGCCACTAATGATTGTGTAATCATTACTACTTTGATTAGTTGGCCTCTAATTAATTTGTTCAACCGTGTATGCCTGCTTTGTCACGTTGACTGTGTGTATGCTCTGATTGAAGCTCACCCACGTAGCTTAGCTGCTGGTTAATCTATCTGTTTGCATGATTAGATCTCTAGCTAAGTCTTGTTAATCTCTTGCATTTAATCAAGCTAAATCTGGTGCTTTACTTGTGGTCTCTATTAGCTCTTGAATCAAAGTGTTCAGCATGTTTGATTAGTGTGAGAGTTTGATAAGAGCAAGTGGTTTAACAAAGTGTTTTTGTGAGCGACTCTTTTATTGTCTATTTATTTCGCTTCCCCATCGCTTTGAGTTTCCTAGTCGTTCCTAGGGTGAGCTTGTCACTAGTTGACTCGTGTCATCTTAACGACTGGAAGAGAGGTGTGTTTGGGTGGCAATCGGGACATAGGCCAAGTTCTTTATCAGAAAATTTTTTTAAGGGCTCCCATTCACCCTCCTCTGGTCGCCCAGTTCGGTCCCAAAAAATAGTATGAAAAAATGGAATATAATTGATACTCGTCCAAATGATAGTTTGCCCCTTGGAGCCATATACTAATTAAGTAATAGAATATACTAATCCTGTACTGCTGTTTCATAACAAGTTCATCAACCCAAGAAGATCCATGCTCACTGCAGAATATTGCCTTAAGCCTTGAATGATTGACAGTTGTTAGCTAAATTTTGGAATACCCAACATCCAACAAACGAAAGGGGTGTCGTACGTATCATGGCCTCTTCTACCCTGTATTGACAGTAGGAGTTGCTCATGAAGTCAGTTAAGCTATTCCTCATTTTCTTCTAGCTTTGTTCTAAACTTCATCGGCTAGTTTCTCATAGCAGAAAATTTGCCTCTTAATCCCCTAGTTCAGCAAGTACAATAGGACTCTAGCTATGCTACAACCGGGTTGGTTGGAAATTTCCTTCACCTATTATAGTTCAAAACAAGGAGTAGGACAATCAGTACTTATAGTCCAACACATGCTTTTCTGATTTGTAGTGGGATGGAACAGAAGTGTAACTGTTCCTAAAAATCCTGTGTGATACTTTAGTAACTCACGCGCTCCACCTAAATGTTATTTTTAGGGGTAGATGAGGTAGGACCCACCTACAGAAATGCTTTAGATGTGGGTCACACCTCTAGTAAATGGATATAGCTGTGAAACAGGGACAGATTGCCTACTCGTCCTTCAAAATGCGGTTTGACCTACCCCTACAAAGAATTTTTTACGCAGTGAATAGTTCAAACACACTACTGACATTAGCAGCTGTAGCTGCAGTAGAGCCCATGTTGTCTCGACAAATTAACAGATAGTAACAAGGAGGCAAGGATTGCCGGTGATCTAGGAGCATTCCGTGTTGGTTCCAAGCTCATATAGAGTTGGAGGAACGCTTGTCAGGATGCCAACAAGCTCAGTTGATCTCGAAACAATGCCTTAATGGATCATACAGTTGGCAACAGACATATGCAGTGGCAACATGTATCTTCTGTAATTGGTATAACTGTTTACATTACGTTTTAAGGAAACAATGAAAAGGCATGTGTGTAGAACTGTAGATGCTCTACTGTGTTGCTTTCACAGCTACATTTTCATACTTAAAGAACCCACCTCGTCCTCCACTCACCACTAAGTACAAATTCACAGAGAGGCACTCGGTACAACAGTAACATATTTTGACGTATTCTATTTTCACGAGAATTCTAACAATCTCCTCCACTAGATGCTGCTATCTCTCCTTGCTAGAAACTGCACATCCCGTAATATAACAATTATACATAGCATCGAATTTTTGTACATGGTATACAGAAAACCTACTTCTATTTTTGACCAATCATGTTTGACACTCCTGTATAAAGCACTGGATAATGATGATGTTTGGTGCTTGGATTTATTTGTAAACATTTTCGTGGCATTCAGTACCCAGATCAGCTTGTAGGTATTTTTTATACTAATGGTAGTTCAGTACTTCTCAGTGAAGTCGTACGGTTGAAAGCAGTTTATATGAAATGGACAGTTGCAATACAAACAACACGGAAGATTTCTGTGTTTTTCATATTTTTTCCTAGCTGAAGAAATTGTAAAAGCAAGGTAAACAAGCTCTGTTTTTAGGGATGTGATGTTAGAATTGCCACAACAAAAGGAAAACAATTGCCCCAGTGTACAACTTCGAGATGCACTGCTACAAACCTGTGCATTCAAAGGACTTTTATAAAGCCAAGGATACCATTAGTACCATAAGTCGACTAGGTATTAAAATTATCCTTTAGTACCTACCAAACGGTAGTGAAAAGGTCTTCACGAAGTGAATTTAAAATAAAAGCATATCTACAAGCTAATCTTCACGAAGTAGAGCCACAATGTCGATTGGTACAGGATAGCAAAATGGTTTTTTTCACAAATTAATCCAGCTTCAGTGCAGGAAAAGCACCCTCAGGCGATCGTACACAAGAAAACTATCTAAAAATGGAGCCAGGACTTATCCGGCGGGTGATAACTACTTCACCAACTCTAAAAACATGAAATGAGTTAGGGCAGGAGGGTGTAACTATAGTATATTTCTAGTGTGATAATAATCTACGATGCGAAAAAAGTGTTCACCAGTCATTATCTAAATGACACATATGTTTAATCCAGGAAGATATTCGTTGTTCTGGAATCCTTAGTATGGCTCTCAATCCACCTTGATACAAAGTGCTTGAGATCTGAAGTACACGGTGGAGCAGCGGCACCCGCATCAAGTTGGACAGTGGGAATATATCTCCTGATCCCTTCCACATGGGATTAGATACAATTAATGTTTCTGCCTGCCCGCTCTTTCTTGTCCATGTTGATATGTTGCTAGTTCTCCTGTCGTGGCAAACTGAAGAGCGGATGGTGAAAACAAGATATCCCCTCTTCCTATTGTATAAATAGTAGTCTAACACTGCTAGACAATTGACCTTTAAGTACCGGTTGGAAAGCCCTGTTAGTACTGATTTCCCAACCGGTACCCGATTTCCGGTACTAAAGGGCAGCCATTTAGTACCGGCTGCCGCACCCGGTACTAAAGGCCGCCATTTAGTACCGGTTGGGGTTAGCAACCAGTACAAACCGCCGGTCCCCATATCAAATGGCCACGCCGCCTTTTTTTTTTTCATGTTTGTTTGTTTTTATTTTTGTTCTAAACTGAGATTTCGCAGCTGCTATTTGGATTACCGAGAATGGCGCATGAGCAAGAAAACAGAGAAAGATGGAGCAACTAGACAGGTAAAGCTCACAACTGAATCCAAAAGAATGTCAGCACATCTCCTTTCATTTTGAAAAAGAATGTCAGCACATCTCTCGCATACACAAAATCAAGAAATAATTCCCACGAGAAAACAAAATCCTCTATTTCTTGCGCCCAATCACAATCAGCAGCTACGAATGCAACCGCCTACCGCTGCTGATGGCTTCTCTATGAACTGGGCCGCCGGTCCACGGCGTCGCCGTCCCAGGCCCCCACGAGCTCGGCGCGGTGGCCCTCGCCGTCCTCCCGCCCGCCGTGGCCCCGCTACTGCTGCTGCTGCCCTGTGCGCCGCCGCTGCTGCTCACATTTGGTCTCCGCCGCCGCTACTGCCCCCAAAGAAATCTTGCGACTGAATCAGACACAAAGGAAAAATTAATTCGATTATGAAATTGCAAAGGAAACACATGAATCAATTGCAAAGGAAACACATGAATCAATTGCAAAGGAAAAAACAATTCGATTCAGGCGGAGGAGCTCCTAGCTGTGCAGTACCTGGCTACTAGTATGGACTCCACGAGCTCAACGGTTCCTGCAGCCGTGGTGCATTCGCACGGTCGCTGCGCTCCTCGCCAGCACCGCTGCGTTCTCCTTCCAGCGCCGATGCCAGCTGCCCTGCAGGGGAGGACTAGAAAGAGATAAGCATGAGTCTGAAGAAAGGAGAAAGGAAGAGATAAGAATTGAGAGGTAGCGAAGGGAGGGATCGGAAACGCTGATTTGGTCACAGCGGCACAAACAAGCGATTGCAATGTTAACCACTCGCTGTTCTGATGGCGGGCCTTGGTGTCGAACAAATGACACAAGAGTTTTTATCCTGGTTCCGACCACGGGCCCGACAATCCAGCAGACCGGACTGTGATTTTAGCCGGCACTAAATACGTGCCATTTGTACCGGCTGGAGCCTCCAGCCGGTACTAAATGGCCTGCACGGTCACGGCCCGGTGCTAACTGTACTCATTTGGTACCGGCTGGAGGCACCAGCCGGTACTAAATGGCACTGGCTGTTGCCCCTAACACCCCATGGTGTCAGGTGGCGCAGTTTATTACCGGCTGGTGTCTTCAGCCGGTACTAAATTGTACCAGTGACGTCGAGGAAGGTCTGTTTTGCCCGTTAGTACCGGCTAAAGGTGCATCCAGTATTAACTACCCAAGGACGAATGCTCGTTTCTCTAGAGACTCCACGTGTGATGAAGACGTGGATATATATACAGTAGACCTATCGTGTTTGTGAATCAACTATAAAATATTGAGCTGTGAAGTTCGGTGCCATTGTGCGCTGGAATTTATTTGTCAACAATAGGAACATTCTGATCAACTTATACATATTTCTACCTGCTATGAAGTTTTTGTATCTACTATTTTTGTTGCATGGACGGATTTCTTTATTTGTTTGGCATCTTATAAAATTTGAACTTCTTACAATTTTTTTGCATAGCAGAAATATATACACGAACTAGGGCCACAACTTGGTTTGCAACAAAAAGTTGCCCATGTCTCACATTAATTCTACCAAAACATTGGCAGTTTTTTGCCTAATTTGGGCATGCCAAAATTTTTCCTATAAACCAATCAGGCTTTTAAGTGTTTCTTATTAACAAGTAAGGTTCCTTATGTTGGAACCCGCTCACTCAAGTTAAAGTCGCCTATCGTTGTTTTGTACCGACTGGGTCTCGAGGGGGTATCCAGAGAGAGGTTTGGTGGATTAGATCGTCGAGAACTAAGTACCGGATGTGAGATGAGACTATTTAGGCATATTCAGGCCGCAATGTGCATAATACACTACGTTCTATTTAGTGTATCTTGTATTGACATGTGTTGCAATCTGCTGTTCTAGGAACTCCTGACCTCCTTTATATATATCTAGGAGGCAAGGCAAATCACCTAGCTGGTTACAATGGATGAGTACTAATAGGGTTACAAGGTAGAGTCCTACTAGGAATCCATCTTCTTTAGACATCCTTAGGGAACTCGGGGTTTCCATACCTGACAGCCAGGTACTCGCATTTTCCGCAATTTATTTTAAGATTTAACAGATACTTTGTAGTGGGGCACATGTGGTGACAGGAGTGCGAGTATATATGTAGGTGATATAGGAAGAACATTGTATCTGGAAGTAGTGCTGACCTGATTCAATAAAAACTATTGGAATATGAAAAATCATGGGACATAGTGGGTATACATTATGGTATATCACTGTAAGTTCTACAATTAATCGGTGACAAAATGTATAACCAAGTTCTGCAGTATACACTCTAGTTTAAGATAAAGTAAACATATGAATATGAAATCAATATCCAGATGTCCTTCAATATGTAGCATAGTATACGATAATCTTCCACTTTCAAAATATTTACTTAGGGATACACAATGAAAGCATTGTAAAGATGTACTCATTGATTACTTAGTTTGTGAATCTATCGTGCCTAATATATACAGGACCGTCACACACATGAACACACAGTCACCTCTACGAATACACATTCACGGCCCAACCTATATAGCACCTCCCTGAGACTGAGTCAGTACATCTAGCAATTTATAAAGTCACTTTAGGTGCCTCAAGCCCTCAATGTCGACCCATGGGAACATTACCTATCACTAAAAAATATAACCAGTTAAATCCAAAGATAATTGTATAAAAAACGAACACCCTTGCCAAGTCAACGTCTCAAACTCAAGTGTATCAGGTTTATTATCTTGCTTCTTCTGTTCTTCACCGCTTAGGACAAGGGATGTTTACCATGTTAACTGTACTTCCAAATGACGATGATCCCTTGTTTCAGCAATTTCAAACAATTAATAGAACTGTAATTTATACTGTAGCCGCTCACTGCTAGACAAAAAGGCCATAGTATTGCATTTTTTACTGCAGCCTAGACCAATCTCCCACCTCTAGGGTCCGTTCGATGGCCACATCTTGGACTTGAGATGGCCCCATTGGTCCATGCCGTTTATTTATGTACAAATGATGTCGATTTCCTTTACACAAACAGAAGAATGTCTTTTGGTGATTGGATGGATGAACGAATGGATGTGGGACATAGTACATTTCATTTGAATAGATATGCTGCTAATGAATGGATGAGTTGCCAGTTGTACCTTAAATTCTTTTAGCGGTAAATTGAAAATGATATAGTTCAGGAGGGTAAATGGAATCTATAAAAAGTTTATGAGTTATGTGTACTTTTGTTATACTTGAGGGGATTAATTTAGACTTTTCTTCTTTAATTTATATCAATGAGCGGCAAAAAAAAGTTGCCCTCGAAGCTGTGGATGTGGTCACAGCCCAGCCAGGGGGGCACGGACCACAACAACCTAAAGGATGTAATGGAAGAGGAAGAACCGTGTGCCAGATCATTCGTAACCATTTGCTTCTTTCCGGAGGCCTCCTAATCGCACACTGAATTCAGTCACCCATACGTTGAGGATGATGTCATCTTTTGAGCTTAACTCACCAACATTTTCTATAATCTCCAATCTTGTAGCAGGACCACGTGTCACTACAGCACAAGGAGTGATAATATCATTTTCTTTTGGATGAAGTGGCATCAAATTGATAATGACCAAATGGACGATTTCGCTGCTAGCACGTATAAACTGCGTAGGATGTTTTGCTATGCAATATGAAAACGAATCTCTTTTGTGTACATAGGTACCCTGCAAATTTAAAATAAGCAAAGGAAGGAAATGCTAGATCTATAAATGAAGGCAAATAATCATTATGGTCCTATATTTATTTAGATAAGGCTTGTTGACAGGAATTCCCAAACGTTTGTTACATTCCATTTTGCTCAAAGTTCTGGGAGAGAAGACATGCCATATAATCTATACAAATCACTAGTCAAAGAGTATCTTTACTCTCGATGAATGAGACACTTAACCAAGTGTTGCAGGAAACTGAAATATCGTGTTGTTGCACCCAGCAGTAACCGGAAAACGGCTGCTCAGCTCTTTTCGGCTCTGCTGCGTCAGCACCTCAGAATATTCACATTCTTATCATCCTGGTCAACGAAATCTGTTCCCATTACCCAAGTGAAGCAAACATACAGAGCCTAGGACATGGCTGGACCCTAAGTAACCAGGAATGGATGCGGCAGCTAATTTCCTTGTGTCGTCCATTGCTAGGGTAGCAGATATACATTTTTTTTCTACTTTTTTCCCACAACTCTATTTCTTCACATGGTCACGTTTTGGCTTTCGCAAGCAGGTTGTAGAAAATTGAAGGGTGAATGGGAACAAACATACGATCAAATGTAGATTATATAGCAGCACTCTGAAAGTGTCATCTATTGGTTGGTAGGTAGGTAGATAGATAGAGGTCACAAAAATGACACCGAGGATACACATAGTATCATTCTTGTTACTCGTATATAATGCATGGAACAACAAATTTTGGCCTGGCCATTTATTCGTTGATAAGAGTAGCATGTCTCAGTATCCATATCAGCTTTAATCCATCACATTGTTGTAGAATGGCATCTTAAAGTCTATATAACCTCTAATCTATTTCATTTTTGTTCAATTTTCCCTCCTAATCTAAGTTATTTTTTTGTTTCTCCATACACAATTTTGATTTTAATTGATTTTTTTGCATGGTAGTAGTGGACCTCAAAATGCATGTCAAAGAAAAATATTATCATTTTTTCATTATTTTTTTAATGATTTTGATACTTGAAATTATTTTATTAGTAAATATCATACTCTATAAAAAAATGTAAAATCTTGTGTTTTATTTTTTTTTAAAATACACTGCCATGTCTTCTGTGATCTCCCACGCTTGTGTATGTAAAAATAGAAAAATGTATTAGGTGCCAAATTAAATCAAGTTACATGGTTTGGGCCATAAAATGGACAAAAACAATCAATTTGGGGAGCAATTTGGACTTTTTTGTTTTTGATACTCTGCTTCAAATTCAGACCAATACATAAAACCTGACGATGCCTCTCCAATATAACAAAATTCCCGAACGATTAGTTTACGTATTATAAGTTGCAACTAAGTCAATTTGAGAAGATTAGTTCAATGTTCACATAAAATTAATGGTATCTAAGTATTTGTTAGTGTACATGTCGTGCTTCTCTCTTTTTTACGGTGCCCCATCTCATTTTTTGTGCTTGGTCAGCTACCCAGCACCTGCGCAGAAACAGCTCCATGCTCCGCTCTTTTATGCTCAGCTGCTTCAGCACCTCGCAATTTTCAGGATCGTTTCGTCTTGGACCACAGGATCTCTTCCACATACCGCCTTGAATGAAACACACAGTGCTAAGGACACGGCCGGATAATGACAACCCTGGAATGCATGTGGCAGCCAATTTTCTAATGTCTTCCATTCCTATGGGAGCAGATATACATTTTTTTGTACTTTTTCTCACAACTCTAATTCTTCCGCAGATCAAATTTTGGCTTTCGCATGTAGGTTTGAGCAAATTGAAATTGAAAGAATGAATAGTATATTGTATATAGTGGCACTCACAAAGTCTCATGTATGGCAATTGGTTGGTATGTGTATATATATATAGAGGTCACAAAAATATGAAAAGGAGGATATACATAGTATCATGGTTGTTACATCGTATATAATGCATGGAACAACAAAGTTTGGTGCTGCAACTTATTCGTCACATTTCTCTAAGAATGGCACCTTTAATAAAGATAACTCCATATATGACCAAATCTACAAAACCCCTAAACTATTCCATTTCATTGAATTTACCATCCTAATTAGGGATGCAAATGGGTTGTGATTGGGTCAACCTGTAAATAACCCAGACTACCCATTTGGATTATTTATTGGCTTTGGGTTGGCCTCACCTAAAATTAAAAACAAACCAGTTACCCAACAAACCCAAAACTACGGAGGGGGCAGTGCAGCAAGACACACACAATGACTATGGATCTCAACCTGGCATGGAACGAGACTCTCGGATTCAACTTCCCGGTCGCCGCTGGTGTCGTCGACCCGTCGTCGCCGGTGAGTCGCTCGAGGTCTCCGTGCTCCACGACATCCTTGTCGGGCTAGAAGGCGAAACAAATTCCTTGGCCGTGTCCGCCTGGATGGAGGCCTTGATCTACTTCCCCTCAAGAAAAGAGCTTCTTCAATTGGGTTTGTGGCGCTATCAGCCTCAAGGTCAACATGCGGCTCGCTCTGCCGGAGTGACCCGCCCCCATGGCAGAAGGTGAAGCGCCACCGCCGCCAGCCATGCTTGTTACCCTAAAAAGGCTCCTGCGGATGAGACGCCGAAGTCGGAGGAGACGGTGGTGCACGGAGCTCCAGCACCCGGAATAGGCAGCAGCCGGTGATGGATCCACCATGCAGAAAGCAACGGATCTGAGGAGGCTAAATTAGACATTTTCATTTACTTGGTTTTTTACCTGATCGTAATGATTTAACCCCACAGTTTTTTTATCTGCTGTCTTCATACTGTGGTGCCCGTTTAACCTTTCTGGTGGAGAGATTCTCAAACTTTTAGATACATTCAAAGGTGTTGCTTCAGTTAATTTCCAAGATGGCCGAACATGCAGGGTGTGGTCTGATTTGTGGAATGGTTTGGTTCCTACTCAATCTTATCGCGAATTATATTCCATTGAAAAAGAAGGTCCGTAAATGTCCAGGATGGAAAGATGGCAGAGGATATTGAATATCTCTTTCACTTGCCAATTGTCACACCTGGTTTTAGAATGAAAACCAGATGCATCTCATATGTGTGCCAGGATCAAGTTTCACACATATGATAGACTCCATGAATAAACAGAACACAAAGTTACAGCAGAAAGAATAAAATAAATACAATACAAACGTTTTCTAGCAGCGGAATCTTGAACTCTTCACCACAAGCAATTGGCTGGGGTTTGTGTATGCCTAACATCATCTTCAACAACTTCGCACACCTTCTGAATACTGAGCAGCAATAAGCAAGGATGAGTACACTTATAGTTGGTACTCAGCAAGGCCACCGAAATAACCGTAACAATTTAATCATCAACTTCAAGTATATTAATCATGTGAGGGTCCAGGCCGTTCATGACCGCGAACACGGCTGTTATAACAGTTTTTACACTCTGCAGAGGTTGTACACTTTCACCACAATTCGCGTAAAAGCTCTGAAGAACTTTAAACCCAACCATGCTGTGCCGGCCAAACACTAGTACAGAACAGGCATATAGTAACATCAACTTGTGTTACAATAGGTCGATAAAAGTGTTACTAAGCCTTTTTGTAACACATCTTTTTAGTGTTCCTAAGCTTGATGTTACTTTAGTCAATTCTGTTGGAACACAAGATATGTGTTCTTTTACATGTAAAAAAAGTGTTACTATTTTGTAACACAATTTTTGGTGTAATGGAGCATATGGCAAGTGTTACAATGATTTTTTTCTGTAACATTTTTTTTATTCTTAGTAACACTTTTACATCTTCTAGTAACATTTGTGTGGATGCATTTTTTAGTTCTAGTTACACCTCTAGGAACATATGGTTTGTAACACATGCTTTACCTACAGTAACACATCACAAAAATTGGCATATAGTATTATATACTTGCATGTTGGGCATATAATATTGACATGTGATTTTCTAATGGAACAAAACACAATGCACAATCACACAGAAAACCACAAATTTCAATAATCACATGAAGTCGCATTGATGGTAGGAAGGAAAAATAGTTCTTGTTCACATTGTGTAGCAGTATATTTACACAGCATCCTAGAAAACAAATATACAAATAACAGTGAATAGTAGAAGTTTGTACTACAAGAACTAAAATGCAAACAAAAACATGCAGTCTTCTTGAATCTCTTGTTGACCGTGCATCCAAATATAAGAATTCAAGCGTTGATCATTTCAACCTGCATATATAAAAAAACTAGTTGTAACATTGATCATTTCAACTTGGCTTGAGAAAGCTAGTTGTAGCATAACATATTCGAAAAGCTAGTGATAACATACACAAACTGAAGGCCAGGCAATTGGAGTTCCTTTGGCATGGGCATCACCAATGGTTTTGTAGCCAGCTATGGGCCTTACTAATGGCTCATCTTTTTCAATAGGATGATTGATACGCACTTTGTAGAATTGTTTTCCTATCTCAACTCCACCAACATCTGCTTTTGGACTGGAGCTCAAAATGGTTGCATAGGCCACAGTTGCCTTATTTCGATAGTTTGCAGTCTTAAGAAGCACTGTGGATCCAACCTGCACAAAATTAACATTATCACCCACTCACTAACATGCAGCAGTAGTTGAATAAAAATGAATAATCAAAACAATAACCCTTTGTGTTTTCTCACCTTAATTGGAACAGGCTGCACATATTTTGAACGCTTAGATCTTGCAGCCTTATCATGAGCTGCAACTTGATCTGCCATTGTAGCATCCTGGAGCACTCCTTGCTGATTCTTAGTCATTTGAAATAAGATATGAAATCATATGCTAAAGCATGCATTGTTTTATGGAAAAATATTGCTTTAGTGAATGGAGAAGTAATATTATTACCTTTCTTTTGTTTCTTATTCTATCTTCACTTGCATTCTGTGTAGATAAACCAAACTGTCGCAGGGAAGCCAATAATTAATATTCTAGAATGAATGAAACAATGTGTGGTTAATATATCATTTTGCAATGCCTCTGCAGGGAGTGGTGTACCTCCTTTTGTCCACAATAATCGTTAGTAGAGCACTGTGGGGATGATGACTCTACTTCTTGATGGGGAAATTCGTTGTGATGAGCATTGCCTTGACACTGGTTGCAACATATATTAAGATATAATCAACTAAGAGCACAGTTCTATCTAAATCACGAGCAACAACATTATAACCTTTACAGTTGGATAAAAATATAGATCATTTTTCATATTCACATCTATTTTGGTTATAGTAGTACATGGTCATGACTTGAAAGCTGAAAGTTGTGTGCTAGGAGGGTATTTATTACCAACTCATCCCTTTCTTTATGGAATGCATTTCCACGGTTTGGTTCAGAACATTGAACTCTCTGCAATTTCATAACAATGTTAATGCCAAGACAGACTATACTAGGTGAAAACATGAAAAAAAAATTACCTTTCTGTTTGAATACACTGCATGATTCTGAATGTTGCCATGATCAGTTGATATGCAATTGGCCTACAAAAGGGTATAGACTTTGAGTATAATTTCGAAAAATAATGGGGGAACCAAGGACAGCTAATGGCCTAACACAAAATAAATAGTGAAACCATGATTACACATACACCTAGTAATATTTTTTTGCAATGGTAAAAGCTATAGTTTTTGGCATATGCAGAGCCTGAGATGCCTATGCAATTCAGCTGCAAGTCTGCAACCCACTAAATTTATTTAATGGTTCCACCATTGAAATACAAAGCTACAGATAATACTATGGTACCTTTGATGGTTCTTCATCCTTGTCATGTCTCTTCTTGTTTACCAGTTCATCAATACGTTTGTCTTGATTTCGTGCATGCTCTTTTAGTTGCTTTATTTCCTCCAACATATGAGTCTCTACATCAGATGATGATCCATCTGTTGTAGCTATGTTAATGTCCTTGAAGTGACGTGTTGTTCGGCCATACACTTGATTTGGAACTGGAAGCAATCCCATGCCATGTACTTGTCCAGGTTTCTCTTTACCTAATACTTGCTGCAATGCATCACCTTCCCATGCAACTCTTCCCTCGCTATTTTGTGCTAATTCTGGTTGTTTATCTATGATATTTTCCAACTGAACCTATAAGTGGAATGTACAGACATAATAGTTCAGTTAATGAAGCCATAAAACATTATAGTTCCAAACTCTCTCTCTCTGTGTGTGTGTGTGTGCGGGTGTGTGTGTGTGTGTTGTTGCAGATACCATACCGTAGGATCAGTTGCCCCATTGACTCTTTTCCGATGAGTTGCTAGGTAAACCGTTGCTCTGTGTGGTGGTCTTTTTGTAGGATCAGCTTGTCTCTAAAAATAGGCCAATAATAGAATTATTAGAAAAAACAGAGACATGTATTTAGACAACAAAAAAGGGCTCACCAAGTCCTCAAACCAACGAGCAAAACTCTTTGTACCCCCTGTGTGCGTTGTCTTCTTCATTTTACGGCTTGTTTTGTTTTTCTCACTAAGATTCTGTAGTATGTAGTGCAGTAAGTTTACAAATGTTGAGCAGTTATATTAAGAAAAATAGAATAGCACAAATAACGGTTAACTTTACCAACCTTTCCTTCGGTTGACTTCCAATATCTTATAATGCCTTTCCATTGATCTTCATCAATGTCACTTGGACAGAGTTTGTACAAAGTTGATCTTTTCTTCTTTGGATTAAATAGGTTCTTTTTTAGTGTTGCCTTGTACTTCCTCCAATCTCTTCCAATTGATTTTAGTATCCATTTCTCACACGAGCGAGGATACAAAAACTTTGTCTAGAATCAGATTAAGGTAATGAGTTTAGCTATTTCAATAATTTGTCAAAAACCAGATAAGTGTCAAATACCTGAATACATTGAAGTATAGTTTCAGCACTATCCTTCTTGACCTTTCTCCAATCATTGACATCTATAGGACAATACCCACCATTTCTTGCTATGGTCCCTAAAAATTGGCCCAAAAGACCACCTTCTTTCCCAATAGGTTGGCCAAGCTGATTGCACTTCACTACTATTCTTTTGTGTTCGGGTAGATTCCAAACATGTGTCAAAACTGTTTTCTTTCTAATAGTTACTTCGTCCCCCTCAACTACAAAATGTAAGATGACATTAATATTTCAGTCCACATGTATTAGATTATTCCAAATACATCTATACCTGGAGCTTCATCGATTTCATTGTCATGTTGTTGGTCAATTTCATCAGCATATTGTGCTTCAGTGTGAATAACATTTAGGTGCTGCTTCTTCTTTGTACCTTTTTTCCCTGTGAAAAATGTGAGGAAATATAAAAAAATTATGAGGTAACTAATGCCTACAATTAAGTATACTGCAATGGTTGCATTTAATAAAAATCATAACTACAATCTGGTTTTAAATGAATTATCTACTCTTGGATGAACAACATATTAATTTTGAATGAGATGACAGGTAAAAAAAAATAAATGCTAAAACATACACAGAGAACACATTGCAGCAGCATCATATTACCTTTAGTTTTATTTCTTGCAGATTCGTTTGGTTCTTTGTTGGACTTTGTAGGTGACATAACGGCAATTCTTTGCCTGGTCACAAATAAGCTGACCTTCTTCCTGCTCTCATTTTCTTGAAGCATTTGCATCACATCAGTATCCCATTGTATTGCAACCAGAGCTTCCCTTGTCTTATAGTATAGGTAGTCAACTGAGTTGAACCCATATTCCTCGATCAACGAAATTAAGTTGAAAAAACATATCTCATCTCTATCCATTTCCCTCTGCACATATTCCTGTCCTTGAGTTGCCCTGTCGCATTGAAGATCTATTGTCCAAATATCCGCAGCCATGTATCACAATCTAAATAAAATTAAGCACCAGAAGAAGATGATATGGTCAGCAAAACTAAAAGTAAAATTGAGTATTGTTGAAATTGTTATCTAAACCTGGAGTTTTTAAAATTTTAAAGTACTACAGTTCAGGTTGTGACCCATTCTCTCCTAATGCAAGACAATATTTATTCATCTCCCTTCATGAATTCAAAGAAAAAATAATTGATATCTTAGGGAAGGATAATAACAGTATCAAACATATAAGCAGTATTAAAATGAATCATCTATATGTAATCCTAGACATCCAAATGTAATGGCACATGCTGCAGGTCTAGTCGATTTATTTCCAGTGTCTATCATGATTGGCAAACAAAGGCTTGTTTATTTACAGCTAAAAGAAAGAATGCACTACACTGGACAGAGATAAAAAAAAAAAGGCAACACCACAACAAGTCCTTTGGATTTAGTGTGTTTAGCAATGTCTAAACAAATGTAAAAAGCATGGTAACTGCAATTTTAGAATCAGATATCTTCGTCGTGGTCTGAATCCAAACTGCTAGGGTTATACGCAGGCCAGGAAACTGAGCTAGGGTTAAATGTACAAGGATTTCATCGGGTAATGAGATTCAAGTAAACTGTCATGAGATCAATGGTATATGAGATGCCATACACTCGTACAGAAGATGATGATGGCGTTGATCTCTGGGAACGACCTTGAGTTCCTCGAGCGGTGAAAAAAGTTTTAACCTGCAGGAAGCCAGCAGATGGGGTAAATCACAAGCTGGCAGGTTAGATCCACGAGAAGAACCACAACTGGTACTCACACTTGTGTCGAAGATGAGGATGATCGTCCAGGAGGGAGCTTGGGGATGGAGGCGAGATGGACTCAGATGGAGGGGATCGGAGAGGATGGGAGAAGAGATGAGCAACTGAACTGCCGGCTTTGTAGCGAGGTGGGGGCTGTGGCCTGTGGGGGAGGGGCGAAATTGTTTCAACGCGCGGCAAGTTTTGGTGGGAAACCAATTACCCGCTAAAAATATGGTGGGAAAACCTGTACGGATCCATAAATGGGTGGGAAAACTATTTCAATTGCCAAATTGAATGGCAAATAAAAATGTTTCATATGAGAAGTCGATAGTGTAGGATAATTACAGTGTTATATAATATTCAATATATACAAAATTTATAATAAGAGATATAGACTCAAATGAAATATAAATTATAATTTAGAGATTTTGTGGAAAAAGTGGATGTATGATGCAAGGAGCCTATGCGTTAAAGTGTGTGTATAATTTATTTGGACCCACGGCCGGCTCTATAATATTGAGGGCCCTTGATCGAACTAGATATTATGGGCCCTATATATTATTTTGTGTGATAACAAAAAAATATATAATAGAACTAATGACAAATATTTAGTTCTTGTGGCATCTTGTTTTTAACTTTTTTAGTACCTGACAAATGTTTTTGAAGTAATATCTAAGACCAACATTGTACAATAAATAAATGACTTATGAGTAAACAATTATCTAGTACCTAAAATGAAGCATAGGTGATCTCAAGAAAGACGCGAGTTGTGTATAGGTTTTAGTTCTAGGGATTAGTCGTCGATCAACTCGATTAGTCGGTCCTAGTCGGAAGTCTAGCCGTTATGTATAATCCAGGATCAATATACTAGTTGGTCCTAATCGGAGTTCTAGTATTTCATATACCAAGTGGCTGCGGAGCAGAGGAAGGAGGTAGTGCAGAGCAGTGGAGGTAGTCGTCGGAGGACCAGTCGAGGTCGGCCATGGAGGTGGTGGTGGTGCGTCCGTGACTTGGAGTCGTGAGTCGGGGACCGCGTGCCCGACACAATGGTCTCGGTGTACCCTTTGCACTAGGTTGGAGTCTAGACACGCTAAATCTAATGGACTGACCCACTAATGGTCAATGCCTACGACAAGAAACAACCCAAAAAAAAGTCGTCGTCTCATCTCTTTGTTGATCGGTCCGATTAGTCATGACTAGTCGTGATTAGTCGGACGACTAGAAAACTACTCGTCGAACCTAATCACAGTTCCCCTTATCGAGGTCCATGGATCGATAAGCTCGACTACTTGCGTCTAGCTAATTTATTACAACCAATCTATGGAACTTGTATAAGGGCACAACTTCATCCTATTTTATTCTATTTTAAAGAGCACAAAACAATCTATGTCCGGCCATACAACATGTTGAAAGGAAAACATGTTCTCTGCCCTGGCCGATGGATACTTCTAATCAACCTGGACTTGTTTGGACCATGGTTGAGTCGGACACGTACATTGAGCCTCTTGTACCATGGTTGAGTCTGACACGTACTTTGAGCCGCTTGTGTCATGGTTGAGTCGGACCTGTCTTGTTTTGGCATCAGTTTTGCTGTTCCGTTCCTCACGCCAGTCACGCGGAAAGATCGAGCCCTGCGCCTCTACCGGCAGCGCCCCCATCCTATTCCTATTCCTCATCGCGAGAAGTTCCCGCAGACTCGCGCACCGGCCAAAGGCACCGCCGTCAGACGTCCAGCAGCGAGCACCGCACCGGAGCACCGGCCACCGGCCAGTTACCACTCTGGAACGGTACATCTCTGTCTCGCACGCACACCTCCCCCTCTCTGCATGTCTGCCTGCAGCCTGCCCTTGATTGTTGCTTCATCTGTTCATCAAATTGCCTTAACAGCCTCAGTAATCATCTATAGACTGGGCCACTGGGGAGTAGGGACATAGAAATCGGGCGAACAGTGACCACAGAAAGAGGGTACAGAATCTGTTTTTGTGCAGCTGCAAGTCCATCCACGGCAAAAACATGGTAAAAATATGTAGCATTGATGATTGATTAATATAGTATCTCAGTTTAGTTTTTGATTTCATGCGACATCGCAATACTAAATTACAGTGTTGTATAATTCTTAGGTAGATTAGGAAAGCATGAAGAGAAGTGGAGATATTGCATCTTTTTTTTTTGTCACAAATGGCCGTATAGTGTTTATTTGTCTGTTGGTATATACGTCTACTGTTAAAAAAATAAAGTTAAGGACCGTACTAGTCTGAAATTCTAGCACTGCCACTGACAGCATGCATGTTTATTTCTATTTCTCTTCTATTGTTTCACCATCATTTTGGCTTCTCTCGTTAATTACCCATCTCATCCACAACACAGATTTATCAGCCATCCAACTACAGTTTTGATCTTGTGATCTAAGTCTGAAAGTTCAAGACCTAGGAGCCAGGAGGACCTTCTTCTTTTCAGAAATTTACCTGGTAATGATGTATTGATTTTTGCAGAAAAAAAATCAGTATTGAACTATATAATTGTTAGGACCTTCGGACACATGTATAAGTTCAATTCAAGCCAGGCCAATATTAATTCTACTTAACATTCAAAGAGCCACACTTGCTGCTTATTAACAATTCATAGAACCATTATTCAGTTGTAATATAATATATAATTCTCCATTATTAAGTTATACAAATACATTTTTTTTGTGCTCTTTGAATACAGCAGTTCCTTTTTTTATTTGTTGTGATGTTAGTTAACTAGTCCCTGCTTTAAAAATTAGAACAAAACATGCCAAACAGAAAACTACGGTGCACTCGTTGAAATTCACTGATTGATTATGGTTTCAGGTTGTGAAACTTCAGAAGAATAGCATATGGACTTAAACACTATTAAGAAATGGTTGCGTTCTGAAAGACCTAGTGATGAGTACAGAGCTGGAGTAAAGGGTTTTATTGAGTTTGCATACAAGGATTTAAATCCTGATGCGAAGATTCGATGTCCATGTATGCAATGTGTTAACAGGCTATTACAAAAGAAAGATACAGTTTCTGATCACTTAGTGTGCAATGGAATGCTGCGTGGATACACCAAATGGGGTTGCCATGGGGAAACAGCATCATATATCTCTGCTAATAAAAAGGATTCCGGGTTACAACTTCCGAGTTTCAACAATAATATGCGCCAAGTAGTCCAAGAAGCTTTTGGATACGTAGACAATGGACTTGACACAGATGAACCGGATGCTGAAGGTTCTTTTAAAACTGGATCAGATGCAGAAACACAATCTTTTTTTGATTTGCTTAGAGATGCTGATCAGCCTTTATGGGAAGGCTGTGAACTATCAAAACTTTCTTTCCTAGCCCTGTTGTTTCATATAAAGTCCATCAACAAGTGGAGCAATAAATCACTAAATGATTTGCTTCCAGTTTTACAGCTTGCTCTACCAAATGGTGCCAATATACCAAGAACATTTGCAGAGGCAAAGAAGATCATTGCAAAGCTTGGTCTAAGTTATGAGAAAATCCATGTATGCCCAAATAATTGTCAACTCTATCGAAAGGACAAGAAAGATGATGACTTTTGTTCAAAATGTGGAGCTTCAAGGTGGAAAGACAAACCAGATAACACAATATTAACAAAGAAGCAAAGAAGAAAGGCAACCCCAAATAAGGTGTTGCGCTACTTTCCAATCAAAGCTAGGCTTAAAAGGCTTTTTATGAACAAAGAAACAGCTGCGTTGACTAGATGGCATGATGAGGAGCGTACAAAGGACGGGGCACTTCGCCATCCTGCTGATTCAGATGTTTGGAAAGCCATTGACAATCAACACCCTAAATTTGCATTAGAACCTCGAAACATGAGATTTGGAATAGCTAGTGATGGGTTCAACCCATTTGGGATGTGTGATTCAAAACACAGTTGCTGGCCTGTTGTCTTGGTACCTTACAACCTTCCTCCATGGTTATGCATGAAAGCTTCTTCGCTTATGCTCAGTCTGATAATTCCTTGTAAACCAGGAAAGGATTTCCATACATTTATGCAGCCACTTTATGATGATTTAAATGAACTATTTGACTTTGGAATGCCTACATATGATGCATCTCGAGATGAGGTGTTCCAACTTCATGCTGTAATATTGTATACAGTGAGTGACTATCAGGGTGCTGGGATATTGGCACAATTTAGCACTGGTAGCCAGTTGGGTTGTTTGTCTTGCCAAGAAGAAACAAGTTTCATGCGGTTGAAGAAGGGTCACAAGCAGTGTTACATGGGACATCGACGGTTCCTACCTGATGGCCATGAGTATCGATATGATGCAAATTCTTTTGATGGAACTGAAGAGCATCGGTCAAAACCTGTACCCTATTCTGGAGAAGCTATTTTGGCTAAGATAAATTCCATCACTGACTTCGATAAGTCCAAAACATGGAAGGGTGTTGGTGGCCTTTTTTCTTTATCTTACTGGAAGTATAATTTGCTCCGGCATAATTTTGACTTCATGCATATAGAGAAAAATGTTTGTGAGAATGCATATGGGACACTTTTAGAAATAGAGGGAAAATCAAAGGATAATCTGCAGGCACGGCAAGACTTGCAAGAAATGAACATCCGACCAGATCTACATCCACAGAAGAGGGCTAATGATAAGTATTACTTGCCACCTGCTTTGTACAACATGTCTAAAAAGGAGAAGCAACAATTTTGTGCAGTCCTTCATGATATAAAAGTTCCAGATGGTTATTCCAGTAACATCTCTAGATGTGTAAATGTTGCTCAGGCTAAAATTTCAGGTCTAAAAAGTCATGACTGCCACATACTAATGCAACAACTTATGCCGGTTGCTTTGCGAGGTCTTCTGCCGGATGATGTTACATCAGTAATTTTTGATCTATGTGGGTATTTTAGAGAACTAAATGCAAAAGTGCTCTACAAAGATGAACTTACAAAGTTGGAGGAGCGAATTGTAATGACTTTAGTTCGGATGGAGATGATATTTCCACCCGGATTTTTCACTATTATGGTGCATCTTGTTCTCCATTTAGCATCGGAGGCAAAAATAGGTGGTCCTGTTTGCTATCGATCAATGTATTTTGTGGAAAGGTATGCTTTTCTGAATTATGAGTTATACTGCATTGTTGTATTGTGATGCTTTGCACTTGTTATTTAATACTGGTCTATGTAGGTACCTTGGTGAGTTGAAGTCAACTGTGAGGAACAAAGCTCGTCCAGAGGGATGTATTGCAGAATCATTTTTGGCAAAGGAGACTATGGCATTTTGTTCAAGATTTCTTGATGATTTTCAAAGCTTGCTTAAAAAACTCTCATGGAATCTAGATAACAATAACGAAATAGTTGGACCTTGTACTACCGAGCAGGCATCGACTCTTTTTCCCCATGCTGGAAGGGCCCTTGGAAAGCCACGTAGATATGTTATAAGAGGTTTGGCGAAAGTTCAAGCACACAGATATGTGTTATTCAATTGTTGTGATGTCAATCCATTCCTTAGGTAATACCACAATCTCATAATATAAATTCAATTTTTCATTACATAAATTTTTTACAAGGAATATTACAGAGCTCATGCTGAAGAGGTCACAACTAAGCACAACGGACGTCGAGTGAGTCATAGGCAAGTCGAGAAAATACAAAATGAGACTTTCCACCAATGGTTTAGAGGTCATGTAAGTGCCACATCTCCACCCTTTACATCGAGCTCTAAAATACAAAACTAAGCTTTGATAGTTATGCAGATTATGCAAATGGAGAGGGAAATTGGAATTCATGGTATCAAAGATAACATTAGATGGCTAGCCCGTGGTCCAGTTGAAGCAGCAAAAGGTTATCGTGCTTTCAACAGTCGAGGTTTTCGATTTAGGCCCAAACGGTTGGATGGGGTGACACAAAACAGTGGTGTAGTGCTGACTGCAAAAACATCCAGTTATGCTAGTGCAAGTGATGCTAGACCAGTCTTAGGGGATGTGACTTATTATGGGAGGATAATTGATATTATTGAGTTGAACTACTCTGGGAGTTTCTCCTTGGTACTTTTCAAATGTGAATGGGTTGATGTTCTTTCTGGAAGAGGAATAAAAAAGGACAAGTATGGTTACACACTTGTCAACTTCTCACACCTTATACATACAGGAGAAAAGATTGGGCATGAGCCTTTCATTTTTCCTAACCAAGCGGACCAAGTATTTTATGTTGATGATAAACTAAACCCTGGGTGGTCTATAGTCATGAAGATGAAACCAAGAGATATATATGACACTGGCTGTGATGAATGGGAAGATGACATAGAAACTGATCCATTCCATGTCACACACCTTGGAGAGATGTTTAATAATGCGAAGCTTACACATCAGTGGGCTAGAACAGACATTGAGGGAACAATAGTGGATCCTAGCACCGACGGTCTGAATGATGAATCATAGTTAATTTCTTCAATGGTTAGCATTCCTGCCTTTTTCTTCTCCAATATGTTTAGTAATACAAGGTCTACACATTCTGAATGATGCCAACTTCCTGAGAATTACATGGCTAAATTATTTAAATATATTTGTAGTTTGGCATAACAATTTATATAATACCAATACAAAAATAGAGATCAATTTATCTAAAGGAAATATAAGTTCCAAAGGAGAGGCTCTTTGCAAATGTTTAGTTTTTAAGCAAATGTTATTCTCATATGTAGTTTACAATTCTTTTTAGTCAATATACTACAGTTCATCTTGTTTCATCAATAAGTTTTGTTCATGTCTTATAATGGGAGTTACTAATGTATCTTTTTTCAGTGCAGAACTACATCAGGCTTGGAGATGATTCTACGGTGCAAATCTACCATATTTGCCATCACTACAATTCAAAGTTATATATGTAATTAAAACTAGTAGCTGTACTTTGTTGTCATTTGCTTTTCACATATTTCTGTTATACATGTACTTGTTTTGTTATTATCGTCTATCTACCTTATCCCATATTTTATTCCATATTATATATTGATGTATCTTACCATCAACTAAAAAGACTGTAATTTCAATTGTTTCTACCAACAAAAAGTATGTTTGTAGTTCTCAAGTTTGAAATTTGAGTTTTTCAAATGACCTCAGATGGAGATATGTGAAAATGAGTGCTCTATATCATAAGAAGTTAGGAAACGTTGTAGTAGACAACTTTTTGTATGAAATTATCTTGTCAATGAAAAGTAAGTTTGAATTTTCTAAAATTTGAAAAATTTTGTAAACAACCTTGGATGGATAAATCACCAAAATAAAAGTTGAACACTTCAAAAAGTTATGAAACATTATAGTTGACAGCTATTAAATTTGAATTTATTTAGGGCCTCAAATAAACAATTTACTCTCGGGTAGTATAATATGTGATGATCAAAACAGAGCCTAGACATAACTACATAAGTGATAGTATGGTGTAGTGGTAGCGGAGGTTACACATGAGGGAGAGGTTGCGTGTTCGAATCCCCTTGGCTACATAGCATGCGGATTTTTCGTATGCGTGAAAACGACTAGGCGTACGACCATAAGAAAAAATTACTTTCTTTCGGGTTGTTTCTATTCATGACATTTTTCCGAGTACCCGAGTGCCTTAAAAAAACACTAGGCAAAGATGTCTTTGTCATCTTTGCCAACAGATCTTTGCCATGTGGAACACTCGGCAAAGACTTTGCGGATTCTTTTCGGGCTTTGCCAAGTGCCCCTGACACTCGGCAAATTAGAAGATTCCAGTAGTGAACATATATGCTTTTGTAACATTTTAGTGGTAACAATATTTTATATGTGTTACAGAATATTTTTATTTCGTAACATTTAGTTGTAACAATAATTTTGTGTTACTATAAATTTTATATGTGTTACAAATATTGTCATTTTGTAACATTTAGTTGTAATATTAATTTTATGTTACTATAACGGTTATTTGTAACACAACTTTGTAAAAAAAAGTGCAATGTGTTACAGTGGTCATCTGTAACACAAATCTATGTGTTTCTATAAAGTTCATTTGTAACACATTGATGAATATGTTACAAGCGTGTGTTACTAAATGCATGTTCTGTAGTAGTGAAAGCACGTACCACACTTGAAGTTGCGCCCTGAAGGCCGGCGCGACCTATTACGCAAGGCTTCCTCCTCTTCTCCGAACGTCGCTGTCCGAGAGCAGATCTCCCTCAATGAACCTGTTATGGCATCCATCGAGCCATCCAACACCTCTACCCGAGATGGTATGGATCTTGCTCTCTGCCTTCTCTATTTCTAGATCTAGAACACCTCGACATACATACACAGATAGAGTTCTCCCATCTAGATCTATACACTAGCATCACCCAGATCTAACAGTGTGGTCGTCGATTTGATCCGCCGCTCAGCTCCATGCCATCGTCCTCGAATTCATCCACCCGTCCTATGATGCATACTGAACTCGACCAGCGCAGCCTCATCTCCACCAACCCACCCCCCCTCCTCCTCCTTAGTCATGTTCGAGTGCACCTTCATTCTCATCCTGCCCCAGAGCGCCTCCCTGCACCTTCTTGAACCTAACCTAGGCCTATCTCCCACCTCCATGATCTGTGCGACGGCCACCTCATGGAGCTGAGTTGGGTTCCTTATTTATGCATAAATGATGTTCATTTTCTTTACACAAATATAAGAATGTTTTTTGGTGACTGGATGGATGAATGCGTGGATATGGGACAGTACAATGCATTTGAAAAGATATGCTACTAATGAATGGATGAGAGGCCAGTTGTGTGCATTAAATTCTATTAGGCTGATGACCTAAACTGAACCAAATGACTTATATAGTTTAGGTGGGACCAAGAAGTAGTTTAGAGGGCTATGTGCAGTTTGGGTAACATTGAGGGGGAGGAATTTGTTTGTTTTCCTTCTTTAGTTTATATATCAGTCAGTGACAGGAAAAAAAGGTGTCCTTGAAGAGGAAGAATCGTGCCAGATCATTAGCAACCAGTTGCTTCTTTCGGGACACCTCCTATTCCCCCATACATTGAGGATCCTCTCTTCTTTTCAGCTGAACTCACCAACATCTCCAATGATTTGCCAAGTTTGTACTGAACCTCGTGTCAGTACACCATCACAATGAGTGATAATATCATCTTGTTTCAGATGCAATGGCTTCCGATTGTTAATGACCAAATGGACGATTTTGTTGCTACCACTTATAAACTTAGTAGGATGTTTGGCTATGCAATATTAAAGAGCTCTTTTACAGTGCCTTATACTAGTGTATACTAGTGTTCGAAAAGGACTAGTATAGAAACATTCGACGGTCAGAATTAATTGTATACTACTAAAAGCTTCAGAGGTAGTATGGGTAGTATGTGTAGTATAAGGGTATTATAGGAAAATGACAAAAATCATGTCACGATAATATATTTTTTGAAACTAAAAATCCAGCCCTTTACGAAAGGTAATTAATACATATGTAATTATTACTAAGTTACCCTTCACAATGGATGGTTTGATCTTATATGTACTCCATGCTACCATATAGTAGTATAAGGCACCGTAAAAAAGCTCATATTAAAAGGCCTTTTGCATAGAAAGATATTTACAATAAGCAACAGAAGGAAACTAGATCTGTACATGAAGGCAAATAATCATTATGGCACTGTTTATTTAGATGAGGCAGGTTGACGGGAGTTTCCAAACGTGTGTTACGTTCCATTTTGCTCAAAGTTGTGGGAGAAAAGACATGGCATATAATAATCTATGCAAATTACCAGCCAAAAAGTATCTTTACTATCTAAGAGTGAGAGAAAGAAGCAAGTGCTGCAGGCAACAGAAAGATCGTGTTGTTGCACACAGCAGCTGCGGAAAAACGGCTGCTCAGCCTTTTCAGCTTTGCTGCTTGAACACCAGTGAATATTCATGCTCCTGTCGTCATAGTACACCAAATCTGTTACCCATACCGCACTGAATCATACACACAGCGCCAAGGACCTGACCGGCCCATGACTAGCCGGGAATGGATGCGGCAGCTAATGTCCCAGTATCTTCCGTTCCTCTGGCTGTAGATGTACATTATTTTTTTTCCTACTTTTCCAACTTCTCTATTTCTTCCCCAGCTCATAATTTGGCTTTCACATGCAGCTTGTAGCAAATTGAAGGATGAATGGGGAAAAAAGATATGATCAAATGTAGAGTATATATAGAGGCACTTAGAAAGCGTCATGTATTGGTTGGTGTGTTTATATAGACTAGTCTTTTGGCACGTGCGATACGCATGTGCTATTAAAAGAAAATAGAATAATAAGAGAAACAACTTTAGAACAATTACACAAAATTCAGCCATGTAGAGCTAAGGTTTTTATTTAATATAAACAAATCAGATATCATGAGAGGTAAGAGGGAAGTAGATAGAATAGTATAGAATATTTTAATGCAATGATTTAAAATTATATAATTGTCCTAATTATTTTATTTTCATAGTCTTTTGGCATGTGGCTATTAAAAAGATAAAATAAAAATAACTAATTTAGAACAATTACATTCGATTCAACCAGGTAGAGCTAGAATTTTTTATTTTTGATATAAAGAAAAAATTTATATAAAGTACATAAAAACTTGTTTTAAAACTTCTTTCAAATATTAGTTTGAAGAGACTTCGGATGTCTTCAAACTGTGGCAGTGGTGTCAAAGCAACGAATATAGCACCTAGCAAATGACGCAATCTGACTTACATAGCTTATTCAAAACGGGCCTACAAATATTGAGTGAAGATGTATAGTTCCGCCATGCATAGACAGAGCTTTTATAGGGGGGTGAATATGATGCACTATATCAACACACAACACCCAACAGACGGAGGATCTCGATATCTTTCTGGGACTAATGGATCCATCAAGGCGCAGCATGTGCCTGCCCCAAATGTATGCATAATACTTTTATAAATCGTATTAGTTTAATCTAACATGTAATGTAGACAATAGATTCTGGATTATATCTATTAAAAATAAATTAAAAATATAAGCAAAATAGACATTATGTGAGAAATGGTCTTTATTAGATATCCAAATGCTCTACCACAATAGCTAAAATCAAAGATCACCAATCATGTCGCCAGACAAAAATAACAGCAAAAGCTGATTGCTGAATAATATGTTCATGAGCTAAGCTAGCCCATAAATCCTACATAACGGTAAATTCTGTGACAGCTCGTAAAACTCTTCTTATACCGACGAATGAAAGGGAAGTTACATCATCTATATGAGTTCCGGGAAAAATATGCTATTGTTCCTATGCTTTCCTAGCTTCACCTGAGTGTTGGCTCTTGGATCGAGCCTTCACAATCTCATATTGCGACAATAGCACCGTGCTTCCTTTTGCTGCACAGATACATGAAAATTCAGCTTTCAAACATAAGGGGTGTGAAGTGCAAGCTTCCAATCTTCCATCTTAGCAGGAATCATTTTAAGGCACCAGTCGTGATAGTTGCGAGGAAAGGGATAAAAAATCAAATGGCATTTTTTATTGTTCCATTTATGTTCCATATGCTTATGCAGTACCTATTCCAAAATGTAAAACATACTTTTCCTAACAAGACTACAAGAATTATTTATGCAGACAATTTACTACCCTAGACCTGATAAAAATAAGCCAGCAGTAAGAACCATTCCTCTGATTGCCTATGAAACTCTTTCACCAACAAGCATCTGACTTGCCCATCTTTGAAAATATTGAATATCCCAAGAAGGCAAGAGACTACACCGCTTAATGTTCGGCGGTTTTTTAAGTCCATGAATCAGATATAGAATCCAAACTTGCTTTCCCACCACAGAAGTGTCATCAACTCCACCGGAGCTGGTCTCAGAATCTTGCACAAAGAAACTAGCAAGATGACATAACTTTTCCATTAGAAACCCATTCATCTGCTTGCCACAAAGAATGTCACCCAAACCATAAGGAGATAAGACCTGACAAAGCAGTAAAGAGAATATTTCGGCACCAAACCATCAAATTATAACCAACAAAAAAAGATAATAAGGTATTAAAGCTAAAAGTCTCGTAAATACTGAGGATTATTCAAGAAAAAGAAAAAGGAAAATTCCATAAAACAATAGCAATTTTGAATGTATCGTCGATGCATGGGCTAGAAGATGACTGTGTAGTGAAAAACTTAATCTAGCAACATCGCGTGCCTCGTATGTCAGTATCAGTACCCTACCACTACTCAGATTGTATCAATCTTTAACCAGAGGGTCCTTACCTACGTGTTCATAGCGATGGAGAAGTACGACTATAAACAAGCTTTGAATCACAGACTTTAGTACTTTCTGCCTGGCAATATGTCCATCATTTGGACAGGGAGGCTTGGTCCATCGTGTTCATTGCTGCCGCCTACCCTCCAATTCAGTTACCACCTCGTCCTGGCACAAAAAAGACAAACGACAAGGCCATCTTCATCCTGTTCTTCTGCTATGACAAGAAAGCAAATCAGTGTTGTACGAGCTCTGAATCAAATCATGAACACAAATTGATAAGCTATAGGTGAATGGATAAATGTCATGAACATCATTTTATTAAGAAACCATATTAAGTAGACATCTAGATATGCAGGTAGATCATCTAGTGCAGAGTTTGCCTTGTTACCATGCATTGGCTCCAGATGCAGGCATGCATTTTTTGACAATTGAATAAAAAGATAAATGATCCAGCTTGCAACAGCATGACTTGTTGTATCAATCTTCTGTATACTAATATAAACCTTTCTCATTATTCCTGCAAAAAACAACCAATATAAGAAATAAGAGATCTTACAAAAACACATATAGGAACCTAAAAGCATCATAATTAAGATAAGTAAACCTAGTGGAAATATTCACAAAATTAAGGCCCATTCATAGTAATATATCTAAATATTTAATACTCACAAGAAACCTTCTCAACTTCTGTTGTATTCAGAAGGAACGATATCTGAACTACAGAAGATTTTCAAAAGAATTGAGTTTCTGACATCCACCCATAATATTTGCTTTCAGATAACATTTCCTAAATGCATTATTTCACAACTTAACATTTACTAACAAACAGTCAGCCTTCAATCCTAGCACACCTCATGTGTTACCACAATTGAATTAACTGATTCGACCATAGCCGAAGAAAGGCGATATTTCAAATGGATGGGCACTTAAATTAAGAAAACCAACAGAGTGAACAGTGGGTCTGGAATTTTCCACAAAAATTCCATTAATGCCAAGTTACACGCCAAGTCACAAATAGGACAAAAGTGAGGAAAGTGGAATTTACTTGCAATCAATCAGATCACAGATAGAACAAAACAGAGGAGCTCAATCAGATCACTCCATAAACCTTACTATTCTTTAGTTTATTGTTCCCAGAACAGAGGAGCTCAACAAATAAAAAATGAGGTTCATAAACAAATTTTATATAGAAAATATAACAAAGATGACAAAAGCTCAAGATAATTCAAAGATATGTTGCATGTGAATAGCTATTCCTGAAGAGGCACGTATTGTTGTTAACAGGTCAATTGTACAACTAATTTCAATATGTCAGAAATAAAATCCCATAAGCATTGGGATCCTATAGCAGAATGGATACATAGAATTTATATACTAGAAAATAAACCCTAAAGCCAAGAAAGTTTAACAAACACTATAAGCTGGATAAAATCAGAAGTCAAATAGTATTAGTTGTTAAATGAGAAAGAAATTCATTTCATATGCATCACTATGATTATCATCATCATAAGAAAAGACATTTCAAGAAGGCATGTAAAGGTCTAACTCTGAGATGGTACAGCGGTGCAATAGCGAGTGTGGGTTCAGAGAAAAGACTGATTTACCATCTCCCAACTTGAATGGTTCAGTTTCAGCTTGTTTACAATATGAATAGTCAAATGTTGTTAAAATCTTGGCGGACTAGAGATTTTACTCGAACAGAAATTCCCCAAATTAGACTATATATGACTTGGCGTTAGAAAGACACTGATGGATCCAACAAGCAAAAAAGAGGTTGTGGCTTTATTACCAACCACTGGAATCGAATGAAGTAGAGGCCAGATTTACCTGACTCCCACCCCGCTAGAACACAGGACCCGGCGACACCTCTGACCACCAATCGACACAAGCTGATTGTTCCTACAAATTTTTCTTCCATCTGCGGCACGAGCTGGAGATTATACCAGCTTATCGATAGATCGCGGAAGCAAAAAAAAAGGGAGTAGGGGTGTGAGGCGTATCACATGGGCACCCACGCGAGGGGAGCTGATCGAAGGACGACGGTGCTGGAGGCAAGGTGCCGCCAGGAAAGGAGGCAGCTCATCGCCGACGAGGTCAGGTACCCCGCGTCCATACGAGGACTGCAAAAAAAATCACTCGCACCATCTCCTCTTTCGTCAACCGCGGCGGGAACCGGCCCCCGGTACCGCCGCCTGGGCCTAGACTAGCTATGACTGCGACTATGGTGACTACTTGGAGCAGCGGCTGAGGTGAAATATGGAGGGCATGAGCATCCTCATCCACGTCGTCCGTCCATAAACCGCGTCATGGAGAGATTCCTTTTATTTTGGTCATGGAGAGATTTATTACGTGCGTTAAAGAGAAGATCAGGGGCTTTTCATTTTTCTTGCCATTGGAATGCAGAGAAAGCAAATAGTGGGTCATGGAAAGGCGAATTTTATTTTCCTTTAATAACACATCTTTTATTTCCTTTTAATAGCGCACCTTTTATTTTTTTTAATAGCACACCTTTTATTTTCTTTCAATAGCACACCTTTTATTTTCTTTTAATAACACTTCCTTTTATTTCCTTTATTTCTCTCATTGATATAAGGGGCTTTCCATTTTTCTTGTCGTTAGGATGGGATGTAGTGAGAGCGGGGGGAATGTTTCCTATTTTACTTCCGCTGTTGAGTGTATTTATTGGTGAAAGAAATTTGGGGGTGAGAAGGTGGGAGGGGAGTTTTTTAACTGCGTGAGGACGACCAAATCAATCTCCCCTCCCTTTGGTCATCCTAGGCCCACCGTTCAGCTCTGGTAGGTGGGTCCGTTGTGAGGGGTAAAGAGGTGTGTTTGTGGGTGAAAAGTGTCCTCAATTTGCTCAATCACTTATAGTATAGATAAATAGGGGTCACAAAAATGATGCGTTTTATAAATATGTATTGGATGGGACAACAAAGTTTGGTGCGGCCATTTATTTGTTGATTAAGGGTAGCACGTCTCAGTACCCATATCAGCTTTAATCCATCAGATTTTGTTGGAGAATGGCATCTTAAAGTCTTAATAACTCCCGTCAACAATTTCACTTTGTTCTCTCTTTTTTTTTCTCCATACACAAGCCGACATGTCAGTGGGATGTGTTAGCATTCTTGCAGCAAGGAACCTTGGAACAAAATAACAATTTACTGGGACTTGTTTTGTCATAGTGCGCTAAGCATGTGAGGAGGGTGCAGACCGACAGTAGTGAAACATTGAAATAAAATAAAAAAACAAGGACAGGGACGAAGGCGCACCCCACCGTGTTGCTTTAACTTAACCCGCTTCCTAACGCAGAAGAGGCTAAAGGAAATATACATGGAGCAGCCAGAATAACAACCTGTGCAGTGCTTTGGTTGACAAGAGGACCCCCACAACCAGCTGAAATTGGGATGAACATCTACATGCCCCACGAATCTCCTGTATATGCGTTTGCAGAAGTTAATTGAGAGGATCCCCAAATACAGCATGTCATAATCTTGACTATCTGGCCATAAGGCCACTTGCTGCTGGAACATTACGTACTGCAAAAAAGCTTCTTTCGAGAGAGGCAATTGAAATAAATCATCGAACTAAGATGCTTGTCTGCTCTTAGAAATCGAAATATTATCTCTCTTAAGTAAAAGAGAAGATATTGGGGTGCCCATTCTTTGGGAACTGGTTCCCCCATGGATCATGCCAAAGAAAACAGAATTGCCCATCATCTATGGAGACAGAAGCCAAACCATCAAATGAATTATAACAACCACAGTATCTCTTCTCAGCAACCAAGGAAGTCTACCAATGGAATAATGTTTTTCCCAAACCAGCTTGACCCATGGAGTGTCTCCTGCATTAAAGAACTCATGCAGATTCTTCAACTGTAAAGCATCATTTTGTGTTCTAAGGTTCAGAACTCCAAGCCTACCTTCCTCGTTGGGTTCAGTGACTAGTGGCTAGGCTGCTCTAGGCGAGGTTGTTTAGCATTTAAATCAACACCTCTCCAGCATTTAAATCAACACCTCTCCAGAGAAACGAAATTTGTCCACATCCTTAATAACTTGTCCGTGCAAAGAAAAGGTGCACATGAAAGAGGTTGGGAATGCTGTCAATGCTGAATTGGTGAGTTCGAGACACCCAGCCTCTGGTAAGAAACTGCAAAGTACTCACTAATCTAATCTCCCATCTAGATACAAGAGGCCAAAACTCCTCAAATTTTAGCTTTTTTAGCCCCAATGGCAGGCCAAGGTAGGTGAAAGGCAGTGGTCCTTCTAAACAACCAAAAATATAAACAAGGACATGCAATATTTCTGCAACTCAAGCGGCTATCAAAGACTGGGAAAAACTTTATACTCGCAGCTGCGAACAAACTCCAAGCTTTATACTCCACTTGCCAGATGCACGAGACATCGGAAGAAGTCGCACTACTACAAAAAAAACGTTTTAAGAGGCCAGGCATTTTTTATTTTTGGAAGCGGGAATCGGGTCCTACTCTGCACTGAAGATTCCGTTAATCAAGGATTAATGGAGGCAGTATTGTGTCTACCACGTTAAATAGAAAAAATAAAGAAGAATAAACCCTAGATGAGCCACAGAGCAGATCTGGGCCCGCCTAGACCGTCCTGGGCACGCCGCCGTCGATCACACTCCGATGCTCTTCAGCGCCGCTCCTACTGCGCGCCTGCTCACTATCACTCCTACGTGCCTGCACGCCGCCGCTGCCGCCGGATCCGTGCCAAGAGAGCTGCCGCTTGCGCCGAGCATGGAGAGCCGTAGCTGCCAGATGTGGTGGGGGAGGATGCGCCTACAGGGCGCTGCACCCCCTTGGACCCCACGCACGCCGCTCCACCTTTCTGCCGAGCGTGCACACACCGCCGCACCCCATGGTCGTAGCACGCCATGACCTAGCGCTGGTGGCCATGGCCTCCGGAGAGATTGCGTTGGGGATGTGGTGACCGGTGGGTGAGCAGAGGCACGCCTGAGAGAGGGTTGGGGAGGCGGCTTGCACCAAAGGAGGGGAGGCGGCTGGAGAGTCGGAGATAGAGAGAGAGATAGGCGTGGAGGTGGGAGTTAGGATTTGAGAAATGGTAGAGTTCTATATATATTAAGAAGGGTTTTGGGCTGAGATGGGCCTGCTGGGCTTTTTCATGTTTTTGATGCGGGACTTATAAGCGTCCGCCTCCAAAAATATATTTACGAAGGCGGACACTTTACAATCACTTCTGAAAATAGATGATTTTCTGAGGCGGTTGCTTTAAAATATTCGTATCTGTTAATAGATTTTCAGAGAAAGTCACATGCAAACGCCTCTGAAAAAAATATTCATCTCCAATAATGCCTACGATTAACAAGGAGGATATTCTTTTGTGTCTGCCTCTGAGCCTATTTTTATAGTGTCTCCTAAAATATTTTTTTAGTAGTGTCGGATCAGCTGGAAACAATACAGTCACAAACAAGGTTGAGTATACAAATAATCCTTAGACTTATGCAATTGACATAAAGGCGATAGAAATCTAGACTTCTGCAAGATATTTCCGCTGGTGGGGTTTGCCAGAACAACTAGTAGTGAATCCTTATTTTCAATATTTCATCCAAGTTTAATTAATCCTTTCATCGGCTAGAATGACAGCAAAAGAGAACTAAACAGTACATTTGGATACCACTATTAATATTATCATCATCGTACAGCAAGTTCATGCCTTCACACTGATGGCTGTTGCAAAACACGTTATCGTGAAGCTTCCGCAACCCATGGCTGCCGGGATCCGATCCGTAAGTGCCAGGCCCCGGTTTGCGTGCAGCTTGAATCTGGTGTGCCTTTCCCAGCATGTCCTTGAAGAACAACAAAGAAGCTGCCGTGGCTGCTGCCAATCCAGGCTGGCTTGGCAGGACGAAGAGCTCTCTCACCACAAGAACAAGTACCCAGGACTTCACTAGGAAACAATCGTATCTTTCCTGATGCCTCCTAGTCCCTCTGTCAAATTCATCCTCGAGCATCCTCTCGTCTGACTTCCAAGTGAACTCTCCAGCGTTTTCTATAATTCCAAATCATCCGTTATGATTGATCGACTGCTGATTCCATACCATGTTTTGTTGATTGATAGATCCATTGGTTACGATTGACTTTTAGCAACTCACCAAAGATGCTATTATAGTGTTGTGGTTACTGATTTTCTCAGATTCTAAATTCTCGGAGCGAGCAACGTGTCATCACCACAAGGAGTGTATCATCTTGTTTTCAAATGGAGTGTCGGCCTATTGTTGAAGAGGTAATAGAGGAGCTACTATGGAGAAACAGAGTAGGATGCACAGCTATCCAATATGATAAAATATGGCTTTTATAGAGACTTTAAAGGTAGGTGCCCTTATTTATTATAGATAAGCAGACAATCAGAGTTAGTTTCCGGGCATACCTGGTCATTTTTTCATTTTATTTTGATTTTCTTTATGCACATCAGTTCTTTTTTCAAGTGATGACAAATGAACTTCAAACACTCCATTACAGCAAGGTCGATACATACGAAGGAATCAAGAGCTCTTCGGAACTAACTTTGCAATCATTTCAAGTTTCAAACTACATTTGGTAATATATTAACTTCAACCATGTAACTATGTTTCAAATGTTTAGTATTCAATGAGAATGCTGTACGAAATTATAGTCATTTGAAGTTCGGTAGTTGTGCAGGTCTGTTTGTACAGTAGTGAATGAGCATGCGCATATTTCTTGATAATAAATTCCCTATGCTTTGTTTGTTGATAACTTTTACCTAGAGACAGTTTAGGGGATTATCTAGAAGAGAGTAATATAAACTTTTTTTCATTCATACGCACTGCCACTTGTTTTTTACTCGACCGTACTGTCTTAACCCCATTTTTTTCCTACTGTCATTGTACTGGTGCCCATTCCTACCAGCAGACTGTCTTGATTTCAAGAACAGTACAGTGTAGTCCAACTCTCTGATGGCTAAATCATTTCATTCAGTTGAGCGAACTAGCAGATCAGTTAGAGCGCCAATATACACTTGCACGCTTAATATTTTTATTTTTTTCATTTGTAATATAAGAAGGCCCCCTGCCATTCAAGTAAAAGATTTTATAACTTCAGTTATACAGCTTCAGCTTCGGACTTAGTGTCAGCCGAGATGTGTGTTCATTCATTCTCACCACATGGTTCTGTTCCGCTTACAACACACACCCAGACTCAGCAATTTTCCCACACCTTCACCCTGCTTCCAACCCATGTTGACATTTATTTAAGTGCCAATACCTGTGACTGCCCGGCTCACTCTGCAAGTGCGAGGCTGCTGTTTGCGGTCAGCTTTGAATCTGGTACACCTTTTCTCAACATGTCCATGCCGATGCTATGTATAATAGCTTGACCATTCCTAGTGCAGGGAGGGATTCACTTGGCAATACCTGCTTTCCTGATGCCTCTTAATCCCCATTCCATAGCGTCTTATCTGTTTCCAAATTTAGTTACGATGGACCACAACTTGGTTCCATACCATGTTTTATCGATTATAGATCCATCGGTCATGACTTACTTTTAGCGACCCACCTCTGATGCTATTATGGTATTGTGGTTAGTGATTTTCTCGGATTTCAGAGTGGCAACGTGTCATCACCACAAAGAGTGATAGCATCATCTTGTTTCAGATGGACTAGCAGCTAATTGTTGAGAGCCAACGGAGGAACTTGCTAATACTACGGGAGAAACTGAGTAGGTTTTATGTAGCTATCCAATATGAAGATGGACTTCCTTTTGTAGAGAGATTTTAATGGTAGGTGCCATTATTTATTATGATAGCACTATTAGAAAAGGGGGTAGTAGGTATTAGTACTAGCCAAGAACCCCGATTTAGTACTAGTTTCCCAACCTATACTGTATTTCTAGTACTAAATAGCTACTTAGTACTGGTTGAACCACCCCTGATAACTTTGAATACTAACTCACCCATAAAAATGAACCAGAATATCAATGTGATATTTATTTTAATTTAATATTGCTTGATGTATCAACTGCTTTTGAACTGGGTGAGGGAAGGAAACATAATTCCAATTGCACTCTTGCTTCCTTACTTATTAAAGAGGTCATTGGCCCAGCTATGGTTAGAAATATGACCAATTGCTATAGGCTGATGCATGCATTCTTCTTCTTGCCTAGTACGTTATTGAGCACACCTCTTTGGCTCCAAGAAAAGAAGCATATGTGCTAAGACAATTAAACAACCATGCAGGAGATCCTAGATAAAGGTAGATATGCCAGGCAATTGGTGACATGGTGACTAACCAAGAAGGCAATACCCCATCGAGTAATAGCAAGGTATGGGATAAGCCACTTTCCTAGTATCTTCCACTCCTACAGAAGGCAATCTGATGTTTTTTTACGTTTCTCTAACTAGCAAAGACGCACGTGCGGCACAAACGTGATAAAAAAAACCAGCAAGCACAATGTAACTCATCATTTACTTGTTAACAAAAGAAGTGAAAGAATTTGGTTTCTTCTATGAAAGTTTACCCACAATACCTTCATATTATTACCTGGTATTTTGGATGGCTCGATGGGGCAAATTCTTTTCTCACATAAGTTCTTTATAGTAGATGTGTTGCCTGACCAAAAGTTGCCATGCATGTTAGTCTCAAACTGTTGATGTCGCGTGTGCCTCGTATTAGTGTCAGACTGTTGTCGACTTGTCGTCGTGTGTGCGTAGGACACCGGAGTAATGCGTGTTACTTGATCGGAGGACGAGCGTCGATGGTTACACGAAAGTACTCGTTCCTTTTAGTGTAGATCCACATGGGGTAAACTAGAAATAGAACAATTTACATGTTTGTACCAATATGTTGTGATGTTTCACTACAGGCATGCATAATTTTAAAATAAAATTCAATTTTTGTATGGCGAAAGGAAAAAAAAAGTATCACATTATTGGTAGGGGCTAATGGAACCTAGTAAATGTTTAGGGCAAAGCCAGATACAAGGGTAGAGCCCTGGCCCATAGTCCTAGGCGTGGGCTGAATTTTACACTGCATATAAATGAATGAAGAGGCCAACCAACATAGTATATTTGGCCCACGGAGTGGCCCTATGCTGTGGGCCGGCCCCAGTCCCACAGCTGTTTGTGGGGTTACGTTAACTTAGGTAGTGTTTTGGTTGATTGAACGAGGATGAATAGTATAGATGATTCAGGATGGATGGATGAGGGATGGGATAATTTTGGATGATATAGTACATATTGTTTGTTTGGTTGGCTGTATGGGACCATACAGTGTTCATGTTTGGTTGATTGAATGGCATGGTATGAATTGATATATGAATCCCGTTTGGTTGGGTCTACTGTCCATCCAAAAAACAACACTACAAACACAAGCTATAATTTGCTAACTATAATAATTAGTGGGACCTTTATCTTTGTATCACGCTGCAGCTATGCACATCCCACGACGACGTTGTCCCTCCCCGGGCGGATCGAGTAGCCACCGCCGCTTTCCACCATTGCCGCCACCTCACGGCCATCTGCCGACCCTAATGCCGCCAAACATCGTTGTCGTCGGCTTAGCCACCCCATAGACACAGCGCCACATCTTGACGGTGCCATCAGCAGAGTATAACAGACGCAGCCATCGGCCTCGTTGACGACCATGGCATTGACGGGCCCGTTGTACGCGACGAAGGAATCATGTGAGGGTGTACCACCGGCTGGCGATGGCGTGGATGATGAAGCAGGACAGCAGGAGACGGTGCCCGCGGTCGTGCATCTGGTCCGCAGCGTGGCCGCCATCTTGCGTGGATGTTGGGAGAGAACAAGCTTGCAGCGTCAAGATCCAGACTACCCCACGTGTGGCTCCTGCCGGAGGGACGTAGAATCGTTGAGGGAGCGGAAGGGGCAGAAGCCGAGGGAGACCGTGAGCGCATACGGATGGGAGATGCGTCCTGGACGGCATTGTTCGCTCTTTTTTTTTCCCACGAGACGCTTCAGGATCTCATTGGAATATTCGACGCATCTGGATGTTTCTGTCGTGGACTAGTCTGTTCAGTCGGTGAACCAAACACATGGACAGGTGGCCCCACATCACCATCCAGGATGGGAACGTCCAAGTACGCCGTCGTTCAAGAAACAAACACAAAGCTTAGTTACATGAATGGAGTAATTTTATTTTTGTCCAATTATCTTTTTTCAACATTACTGTCATTAGTTCTTTCGCCAAAGTAACACTACGTGAAAACCTCAAATAATTAAGCATCATTAGTAAGGTACGCATTAGTAATGGGCACTAGTAATGGGCACGAAACATTAACCCGTTACAAATAAGTCTCCAGACACAGCCCAGCCTCATGCCGTTACTAAATACAACACATTGGTAACGGACATCAACAATGTCCATTACCACTATTAACTTTGTAATGGGCTTAAATAGACCTGTTACCTGACTGTAATTGAAATTAAAGACGCACAACAATAGCTTATTAATTATGTTGTCTACCGTTCCGTGTGCTCCCGTTTACACTCACTAGATAAAAACACGAAGTCAAATAATCATATGATATTTAGATATAGGGAACTTACGGAAATTTTGAATGTGTGCTCCAATTTTTCTCAAAGTTCTGGAAAAAAAGATAAGGTACACAATCCTTTCAAATTACGAGTCAATAACTATCCTGACTCTAGAGTCTGGAGGAGTGAGATGAAGAAGCAAGTATTCCAGGAAATGGAAATACGGCTGCTCAGCTCTTTTCTGCTAGATTGCTTGGGCTCCACTAAATTTTTTACGCTCAGTAATGTTTATAGGAGACAAGAAGAGCTCGTCCCATAGCATACTGATTCAAACACACAGTGCCAAGGACATGGCCCGAAATTCCCTAGTGCCTTTCGTTCCTAGGTGAGCTGGAATACATTTTTTTCTTACTTTTCCTCACAACTCTATTTCTTCCCCAGCTAATGTTTTGGATTTCGCTTGCAGATTGTAGAAAATTGAAGGGGTAAGGCAAAAAAAAATATACGATCAATGGCCCATAATGTTATAGAGCGCACTGGAGAAATGCGTCTGGTCATGTATATATACACAGAGGTCACACAAATATCACGAGAAATACACATAATATCAGCTTGTTCTCGTATAAATACATGGAACCACAACATTTTGGTGCTCCCATTTATTCCGTGATATAAAAGTAGTATGTCCCCTATCAGCTTTGATGCATCACATTTCTTGAAGGATGGGACCTAAAAGTCGAAATAACATGGCTTTCATAAGATTTTTTTTTGGAATGAAACAATCAGGGGAGATCCCACTTGAAATTTGTCATTAATATAAAAGGGATGATATTTAAATTACATGGCGGCAGACTACGGCTTCATGAGTTGTGGCTGTAATTTACTGTCGTCCTGATCCCTTAACCATCCTGTAAATATTTGTATAGTATTGTTCTGTAATCTTTTAGTCGGCTACTCCATCCAACACTTTAAAGAGCCTAAGAGATCCAAACATCATCACGTTGGCGGCTTTACTACATAGTTGAAGGGCAATTGACGAGCCTCTCAAAGTACTTCCATCGAGGCCAGAATCACGTCCACCAGTAAACCCATCTCCCAAGTAAATAATAATAGAAGCACTGAGGATCTTACTGTTTCCTCAGCTTTTGTTTCTTCGGTTTGAGTTTCCGTTTCATATTGAAGACAATGTTGTGGGATTTGCCTACTAATGCCTTGGAGGTCTCCTGCAACCATGCGCATACATCTTTGTTGTCTCTAAAAATCTTGATTAGAAATCTTCTTACGAGGGTGTCAATTCTGTCCCTATGATTACGTATTTCTCAGCTTCTTTCCAAGTCAAGTGGCGCCTGCTTAATTTCTCGAGCTTTGCAGATGTTCGGGTCTTTCTCTGCAAACAGCTCTGGAAAATTTGCTTTAAGCTCTTTTTGAAATTTTCGGAGAGAATGGACATTCTTTTTCTCCCGGAGCAATGCCTATTTCAATATCCCTGGCCATCTGCTGATTTTCGAACACACTGATAAACCCCTTATAGTGCTGGAATGTTCATAAATAGATAAGAGCCTGATGAGTACTGCTTCGAATTCGTTAAGAAACCAAGCCCCAGGGTGACGTTGAATGAGTAGTACATATCCACAACATCGAAGGCTATGTGTTCTATTCGGGTTACTTGAATCACCCAGTGTGATTGGTAAGTCGATCTTTCCCAATCCTACGACCCTTTTTCCTCCGAAACCAGACAGAGGGGTGTCCGAAGGTTCAGAAAGCCCTTCTGTCTAGTCCATTTGGTTTGAAAACGCGCTCCATGTCCACTAGTTATCTTAGTCACGATCCCACCAGAACTATTTGTTTTCAGTGACCATTGCGTTTGTGGTGGTAAGATTGGATGTTCAAGTCTTGCTTGGTGAAAATCATGGGACACGGGACCAGTCACCAATGGGTTGACTACTAGCCCCCTCAAGCCAAAGTCGAATGCACTCTTTTTAAAATTAATCACGCCTCTGTCTTTGAAGCTATGGATACTCAGTGTATAATACCGTATTAATGCAACACTTTCATCTTTGATGCTCTTAATCCTCCCTCAATTCAGTGCACCGTTGAGGCCGTCTTCATCTGATTTCAGTGAACTACCAGAGAGTTTTCTATATTCAAATCATGTCGCTATAGAACCACGATGTCGTCAGTACACCAAGGAGTGATAACAATTATGTTTCGGATGCGGTGCCATCCAATTTATTGATGGCCACAATGGATGAGTTTGTTGCTACCATGGTCTACTGAGATGCAGGCTAGCTATGCAATATGTGAGAATCCCTTCAATAGAGTAGACATAAAAGTATACCCCTGTATATATTTAAATGAAACAAAGGAAGGACCGCTAGTTTGAGGTGTGGTTGGATCCTTATTGTTTTACTTCCTATATAGACTAAGTAAATTTTTTTAGGTGACTTATTGTACGAATCACGCTCCATTATGCAAGGCAATTATATACAGAGGATCAGCAGATGTTCAATATATAGTCACTGAATTCCATATGAGCAGAATAGTGTCC
>JACEFO010002992.1:0-16544 GCA_015342445.1 Digitaria exilis
CAAATGGGTTTTTCGCTACGGACACTTCCAATCTACTCCGTTAGGCCCTAAATGATGTTTGGGAGTGTTTTGGAGCATTCGGTTACCTACTGCACGAAAATCGAAGCAAACGGGTGTTTCGGCACCCGAATGCACTGTTTCGCGCCCCGAACTTCTGTTGAATTTTTTCGCACGAACATACCCAATAGCCTCCATTGGACCCAAAACGATGTTAGGGAGTGATTTGGCGCGTTTCGGTACCTTCTGCATGCAAAACGGAGCGAAACGGGTCCGTTTCGGTGCCCGGATGCACTGCCTCGTAACAACGAACTTCAAAATGGGTTTTTCGCTACGGACACTTCCAATCTACTCCGTTAGGCCCTAAATGATGTTTGGGAGTGTTTTGGAGCATTCGGTTACCTACTGCACGAAAATCGAAGCAAAACGGGTGTTTCGGCACCCGAATGCACTGTTTCGCGCCCCGAACTTCTGTTGAATTTTTTCGCACGAACATACCCAATAGCCTCCATTGGACCCAAAACGATGTTAGGGAGTGATTTGGCGCGTTTCGGTACCTTCTGCATGCAAAACGGAGCGAAACGGGTCCGTTTCGGTGCCCGGATGCACTGCCTCGTAACAACGAACTTCAAAATGGGTTTTTCGCTACGGACACTTCCAATCTACTCCGTTAGGCCCTAAATGATGTTGGGAGTGTTTTGGAGCATTCGGTTACCTACTGCACGAAAATCGAAGCAAAACGGGTGTTTCGGCACCCGAATGCACTGTTTCGCGCCCCGAACTTCTGTTGAATTTTTTCGCACGAACATACCCAATAGCCTCCATTGGACCCAAAACGATGTTAGGGAGTGATTTGGCGCGTTTCGGTACCTTCTGCATGCAAAACGGAGCGAAACGGGTCCGTTTCGGTGCCCGGATGCACTGCCTCGTAACAACGAACTTCAAAATGGGTTTTTCGCTACGGACACTTCCAATCTACTCCGTTAGGCCCTAAATGATGTTTGGGAGTGTTTTGGAGCATTCGGTTACCTACTGCACGAAAATCGAAGCAAAACGGGTGTTTCGGCACCCGAATGCACTGTTTCGCGCCCCGAACTTCTGTTGAATTTTTTCGCACGAACATACCCAATAGCCTCCATTGGACCCAAAACGATGTTAGGGAGTGATTTGGCGCGTTTCGGTACCTTCTGCATGCAAAACGGAGCGAAACGGGTCCGTTTCGGTGCCCGGATGCACTGCCTCGTAACAACGAACTTCAAAATGGGTTTTTTCGCTACGGACACTTCCAATCTACTCCGTTAGGGCCCTAAATGATGTTTGGGAGTGTTTTGGAGCATTCGGTTACCTACTGCACGAAAATCGAAGCAAAACGGGTGTTTCGGCACCCGAATGCACTGTTTCGCGCCCCGAACTTCTGTTGAATTTTTTCGCACGAACATACCCAATAGCCTCCATTGGACCCAAAACGATGTTAGGGAGTGATTTGGCGCGTTTCGGTACCTTCTGCATGCAAAACGGAGCGAAACGGGTCCGTTTCGGTGCCCGGATGCACTGCCTCGTAACAACGAACTTCAAAATGGGTTTTTCGCTACGGACACTTCCAATCTACTCCGTTAGGCCCTAAATGATGTTTGGGAGTGTTTTGGAGCATTCGGTTACCTACTGCACGAAAATCGAAGCAAAACGGGTGTTTCGGCACCCGAATGCACTGTTTCGCGCCCCGAACTTCTGTTGAATTTTTTCGCACGAACATACCCAATAGCCTCCATTGGACCCAAAACGATGTTAGGGAGTGATTTGGCGCGTTTCGGTACCTTCTGCATGCAAAACGGAGCGAAACGGGTCCGTTTCGGTGCCCGGATGCACTGCCTCGTAACAACGAACTTCAAAATGGGTTTTTCGCTACGGACACTTCCAATCTACTCCGTTAGGCCCTAAATGATGTTTGGGAGTGTTTTGGAGCATTCGGTTACCTACTGCACGAAAATCGAAGCAAAACGGGTGTTTCGGCACCCGAATGCACTGTTTCGCGCCCCGAACTTCTGTTGAATTTTTTCGCACGAACATACCCAATAGCCTCCATTGGACCCAAAACGATGTTAGGGAGTGATTTGGCGCGTTTCGGTACCTTCTGCATGCAAAACGGAGCGAAACGGGTCCGTTTCGGTGCCCGGATGCACTGCCTCGTAACAACGAACTTCAAAATGGGTTTTTCGCTACGGACACTTCCAATCTACTCCGTTAGGCCCTAAATGATGTTTGGGAGTGTTTTGGAGCATTCGGTTACCTACTGCACGAAAATCGAAGCAAAACGGGTGTTTCGGCACCCGAATGCACTGTTTTCGCGCCCCGAACTTCTGTTGAATTTTTTCGCACGAACATACCCAATAGCCTCCATTGGACCCAAAACGATGTTAGGGAGTGATTTGGCGCGTTTCGGTACCTTCTGCATGCAAAACGGAGCGAAACGGGTCCGTTTCGGTGCCCAGATGCACTGCCTCGTAACAACGAACTTCAAAATGGGTTTTTCGCTACGGACACTTCCAATCTACTCCGTTAGGCCCTAAATGATGTTTGGGAGTGTTTTGGAGCATTCGGTTACTACTGCACGAAAATCGAAGCAAAACGGGTGTTTCGGCACCCGAATGCACTGTTTCGCGCCCCGAACTTCTGTTGAATTTTTTCGCACGAACATACCCAATAGCCTCCATTGGACCCAAAACGATGTTAGGGAGTGATTTGGCGCGTTTCGGTACCTTCTGCATGCAAAACGGAGCGAAACGGGTCCGTTTCGGTGCCCGGATGCACTGCCTCGTAACAACGAACTTCAAAATGGGTTTTTTCGCTACGGACACTTCCAATCTACTCCGTTAGGCCCTAAATGATGTTTGGGAGTGTTTTGGAGCATTCGGTTACCTACTGCACGAAAATCGAAGCAAAACGGGTGTTTCGGCACCCGAATGCACTGTTTCGCGCCCGAACTTCTGTTGAATTTTTTCGCACGAACATACCCAATAGCCTCCATTGGACCCAAAACGATGTTAGGGAGTGATTTGGCGCGTTTCGGTACCTTCTGCATGCAAAACGGAGCGAAACGGGTCCGTTTCGGTGCCCGGATGCACTGCCTCGTAACAACGAACTTCAAAATGGGTTTTTCGCTACGGACACTTCCAATCTACTCCGTTAGGCCCTAAATGATGTTTGGGAGTGTTTTGGAGCATTCGGTTACCTACTGCACGAAAATCGAAGCAAAACGGGTGTTTCGGCACCCGAATGCACTGTTTCGCGCCCCGAACTTCTGTTGAATTTTTTCGCACGAACATACCCAATAGCCTCCATTGGACCCAAAACGATGTTAGGGAGTGATTTGGCGCGTTTCGGTACCTTCTGCATGCAAAACGGAGCGAAACGGGTCCGTTTCGGTGCCCGGATGCACTGCCTCGTAACAACGAACTTCAAAATGGGTTTTTCGCTACGGACACTTCCAATCTACTCCGTTAGGCCCTAAATGATGTTTGGGAGTGTTTTGGAGCATTCGGTTACCTACTGCACGAAAATCGAAGCAAAACGGGTGTTTCGGCACCCGAATGCACTGTTTCGCGCCCCGAACTTCTGTTGAATTTTTTCGCACGAACATACCCAATAGCCTCCATTGGACCCAAAACGATGTTAGGGAGTGATTTGGCGCGTTTCGGTACCTTCTGCATGCAAAACGGAGCGAAACGGGTCCGTTTCGGTGCCCGGATGCACTGCCTCGTAACAACGAACTTTCAAAATGGGTTTTTCGCTACGGACACTTCCAATCTACTCCGTTAGGCCCTAAATGATGTTTGGGAGTGTTTTGGAGCATTCGGTTACCTACTGCACACGAAAATCGAAGCAAAACGGGTGTTTCGGCACCCGAATGCACTGTTTCGCGCCCCGAACTTCTGTTGATTTTTTTCGCACGAACATACCCAATAGCCTCCATTGGACCCAAAACGATGTTAGGGAGTGATTTGGCGCGTTTCGGTACCTTCTGCATGCAAAACGGAGCGAAACGGGTCCGTTTCGGTGCCCGGATGCACTGCCTCGTAACAACGAACTTCAAAATGGGTTTTTCGCTACGGACACTTCCAATCTACTCCGTTAGGCCCTAAATGATGTTTGGGAGTGTTTTGGAGCATTCGGTTACCTACTGCACGAAAATCGAAGCAAAACGGGTGTTTCGGCACCCGAATGCACTGTTTCGCGCCCCGAACTTCTGTTGAATTTTTTCGCACGAACATACCCAATAGCCTCCATTGGACCCAAAACGATGTTAGGGAGTGATTTGGCGCGTTTCGGTACCTTCTGCATGCAAAACGGAGCGAAACGGGTCCGTTTCGGGTGCCCGGATGCACTGCCTCGTAACAACGAACTTCAAAATGGTTTTTTTCGCTACGGACACTTCCAATCTACTCCGTTAGGCCCTAAATGATGTTTGGGAGTGTTTTGGAGCATTCGGTTACCTACTGCACGAAAATCGAAGCAAAACGGGTGTTTCGGCACCCGAATGCACTGTTTCGCGCCCCGAACTTCTGTTGAATTTTTTCGCACGAACATACCCAATAGCCTCCATTGGACCCAAAACGATGTTAGGGAGTGATTTGGCGCGTTTCGGTACCTTCTGCATGCAAAACGGAGCGAAACGGGTCCGTTTCGGTGCCCGGATGCACTGCCTCGTAACAACGAACTTCAAAATGGGTTTTTCGCTACGGACACTTCCAATCTACTCCGTTAGGCCCTAAATGATGTTTGGGAGTGTTTTGGAGCATTCGGTTACCTACTGCACGAAAATCGAAGCAAAACGGGTGTTTCGGCACCCGAATGCACTGTTTCGCGCCCCGAACTTCTGTTGAATTTTTTCGCACGAACATACCCAATAGCCTCCATTGGACCCAAAACGATGTTAGGGAGTGATTTGGCGCGTTTCGGTACCTTCTGCATGCAAAACGGAGCGAAACGGGTCCGTTTCGGTGCCCGGATGCACTGCCTCGTAACAACGAACTTCAAAATGGGTTTTTCGCTACGGACACTTCCAATCTACTCCGTTAGGCCCTAAATGATGTTTGGGAGTGTTTTGGAGCATTCGGTTACCTACTGCACGAAAATCGAAGCAAAACGGGTGTTTCGGCACCCGAATGCACTGTTTCGCGCCCCGAACTTCTGTTGAATTTTTTCGCACGAACATACCCAATAGCCTCCATTGGACCCAAAACGATGTTAGGGAGTGATTTGGCGCGTTTCGGTACCTTCTGCATGCAAAACGGAGCGAAACGGGTCCGTTTCGGTGCCCGGATGCCTGCCTCGTAACAACGAACTTCAAAATGGGTTTTTCGCTACGGACACTTCCAATCTACTCCGTTAGGCCCTAAATGATGTTTGGGAGTGTTTTGGAGCATTCGGTTACCTACTGCACGAAAATCGAAGCAAAACGGGTGTTTCGGCACCCGAATGCACTGTTTCGCGCCCCGAACTTCTGTTGAATTTTTTTCGCACGAACATACCCAATAGCCTCCATTGGACCCAAAACGATGTTAGGGAGTGATTTGGCGCGTTTCGGTACCTTCTGCATGCAAAACGGAGCGAAACGGGTCCGTTTCGGTGCCCGGATGCACTGCCTCGTAACAACGAACTTCAAAATGGGTTTTTCGCTACGGACACTTCCAATCTACTCCGTTAGGCCCTAAATGATGTTTGGGAGTGTTTTGGAGCATTCGGTTACCTACTGCACGAAAATCGAAGCAAAACGGGTGTTTCGGCACCCGAATGCACTGTTTCGCGCCCCGAACTTCTGTTGAATTTTTTCGCACGAACATACCCAATAGCCTCCATTGGGACCCAAAACGATGTTAGGGAGTGATTTGGCGCGTTTCGGTACCTTCTGCATGCAAAACGGAGCGAAACGGGTCCGTTTCGGTGCCCGGATGCACTGCCTCGTAACAACGAACTTCAAAATGGGTTTTTCGCTACGGACACTTCCAATCTACTCCGTTAGGCCCTAAATGATGTTTGGGAGTGTTTTGGAGCATTCGGTTACCTACTGCACGAAAATCGAAGCAAAACGGGGTGTTTCGGCACCCGAATGCACTGTTTCGCGCCCCGAACTTCTGTTGAATTTTTTCGCACGAACATACCCAATAGCCTCCATTGGACCCAAAACGATGTTAGGGAGTGATTTGGCGCGTTTCGGTACCTTCTGCATGCAAAACGGAGCGAAACGGTCCGTTTCGGTGCCCGGATGCACTGCCTCGTAACAACGAACTTCAAAATGGGTTTTTCGCTACGGACACTTCCAATCTACTCGTTAGGGCCCTAAATGATGTTTGGGAGTGTTTTGGAGCATTCGGTTACCTACTGCACGAAAATCGAAGCAAAACGGGTGTTTCGGCACCCGAATGCACTGTTTCGCGCCCCGAACTTCTGTTGAATTTTTTTCGCACGAACATACCCAATAGCCTCCATTGGACCCAAAACGATGTTAGGGAGTGATTTGGCGCGTTTCGGTACCTTCTGCATGCAAAACGGAGCGAAACGGGTCCGTTTCGGTGCCCCGGATGCACTGCCTCGTAACAACGAACTTCAAAATGGGTTTTTTCGCTACGGACACTTCCAATCTACTCCGTTAGGCCCTAAATGATGTTTGGGAGTGTTTTGGAGCATTCGGTTACCTACTGCACGAAAATCGAAGCAAAACGGGTGTTTCGGCACCCGAATGCACTGTTTCGCGCCCCGAACTTCTGTTGAATTTTTTCGCACGAACATACCCAATAGCCTCCATTGGACCCAAAACGATGTTAGGGAGTGATTGGCGCGTTTCGGTACCTTCTGCATGCAAAACGGAGCGAAACGGGTCCGTTTCGGTGCCCGGATGCACTGCCTCGTAACAACGAACTTCAAAATGGGTTTTTCGCTACGGACACTTCCAATCTACTCCGTTAGGCCCTAAATGATGTTTGGGAGTGTTTTGGAGCATTCGGTTACCTACTGCACGAAAATCGAAGCAAAACGGGTGTTTCGGCACCCGAATGCACTGTTTTCGCGCCCCGAACTTCTGTTGAATTTTTTTTCGCACGAACATACCCAATAGCCTCCATTGGACCCAAAACGATGTTAGGGAGTGATTTGGCGCGTTTCGGTACCTTCTGCATGCAAAACGGAGCGAAACGGGTCCGTTTCGGTGCCCGGATGCACTGCCTCGTAACAACGAACTTCAAAATGGTTTTTTTTTCGCTACGGACACTTCCAATCTACTCGTTAGGCCCTAAATGATGTTTGGGAGTGTGTTTTGGAGCATTCGGTTACCTACTGCACGAAAATCGAAGCAAAACGGGTGTTTCGGCACCCGAATGCACTGTTTCGCGCCCCGAACTTCTGTTGAATTTTTTTCGCACGAACATACCCAATAGCCTCCATTGGACCCAAAACGATGTTAGGGAGTGATTTGGCGCGTTTCGGTACCTTCTGCATCGCAAAACGGAGCGAAACGGGTCCGTTTCGGTGCCCGGATGCACTGCCTCGTAACAACGAACTTCAAAATGGGTTTTTCGCTACGGACACTTCCAATCTACTCGTTAGGCCCTAAATGATGTTTGGGAGTGTTTTGGAGCATTCGGTTACCTACTGCACGAAAATCGAAGCAAAACGGGTGTTTCGGCACCCGAATGCACTTTTTCGCGCCCCGAACTTCTGTTGAATTTTTTCGCACGAACATACCCAATAGCCTCCATTGGACCCAAAACGATGTTAGGGAGTGATTTGGCGCGTTTCGGTTTCGGTACCTTCTGCATGCAAAACGGAGCGAAACGGTCCGTCCCCGTTTCGGTGCGGATGCACTGCCTCGTAACAACGAACTTCAAAAAATGGGTTTTTTTCGCTACGGACACTTCCAATCTACCGTTAGGCCCTAAATGATGTTTGGGAGTGTTTTGGAGCATTCGGTTACCTACTGCACGAAAATCGAAGCAAAACGGGTGTTTCGGCACCCGAATGCACTGTTTCGCGCCCCGAACTTCTGTTGAATTTTTTCGCACGAACATACCCAATAGCCTCCATTGGACCCAAAACGATGTTAGGGAGTGATTTGGCGCGTTTCGGTACCTTCTGCATGCAAAACGAGCGAAACGGGTCCGTTTCGGTGCCCGGATGCACTGCCTCGTAACAACGAACTTCAAAATGGGTTTTTCGCTACGGACACTTCCAATCTACTCCGTTAGGCCCTAAATGATGTTTGGGAGTGTTTTGGAGCATTCGGTTACCTACTGCACGAAAATCGAAGCAAAACGGGTGTTTCGGCACCCGAATGCACTTTTTTCGCGCCCCGAACTTCTGTTGAATTTTTTCGCACGAACATACCCAATAGCCTCCTCCATTGGACCCAAAACGATGTTAGGGAGTGATTTGGCGCGTTTCGGTACCTTCTGCATGCAAAACGGAGCGAAACGGGTCCGTTTCGGTGCCCGGATGCACTGCCTCGTAACAACGAACTCAAAATGCGCTTCGCTCACGGACACTTACCATCTACCTCGGTTAGGCCCTTATGATGTTGGAGGGTTTTGAGCAATTCGGTTACCTACTGCCACGAAAAATCGAAGCAAAACGGTGTTTCGGCACCGAATGCACTGTTTCGCGCCCCGAACTCTGTTGAATTTTTCGCACGAACATACCCAATAGCCTCCATTGGACCCAAACGATGTTAGGGAGTGATTGGCGCGTTTCGTACCTCTGCATGCAAAAACGGAGCGAAACGGGCCGTGTCGGTGGCCCGGATGGCCTGCTCGTAGGACAATCGAACTGTCAAAATGGGTTTTTCGCTACGGACCTCGTCCAATCTACTCCGTTAGGCCCTAAATGAGTTTGGGAGTGTTTTGGAGCATTCGGTTACCTACTGCACGAAAATCGAAGCAAAACGGGTGTTTCGGCACCCGAATGCACTGTTTCGCGCCCCGAACTTCTGTTGAATTTTTTCGCACGAACATACCCAATAGCCTCCATTGGACCCAAAACGTTAGGGAGTGATTTGGCGCGTTCGGTACCTTTGCATGCAAAACGGAGCGAAACGGGTCGTTCGGTGCCCGAGCACTGCCTCGTAACACGAACTTCAAAATGGTTTTTCGCTACGGACACTTCCAATCTACTCCGTTGCCTAAATGAGTTTGGGAGTGTTTTGAGCATTCGGTTACTACTGCACGAAAATCGAAGCAAAACGGGTGTTCGGCACCCGAATGCACTGTTTCGCGCCCGAACTTCTGTTGAATTTTTTGCACGAACATACCCAATAGCCTCCTTGACCCAAAACGATGTTAGGAGTGATTTGGCGCGTTTCGTACCTTCTGCATGCAAAACGGAGCGAACGGGCCGTTTCGGTCCCGGATGCACTGCCTCGTAACAACGAACTTCAAAATGGTTTTCGCTGCACGGACACTTCCAATCTACTCCGTTAGGCCCTAAATGATGTTTGGGAGTGTTTTGGAGCATTCGGTTACCTACTGCACGAAAATCGAAGCAAAACGGGTGTTTCGGCACCCGAATGCACTGTTTCGCGCCCCGAACTTCTGTTGAATTTTTTTCGCACGAACATACCCAATAGCCTCCATTGGACCCAAAACGATGTTAGGGAGTGATTTGGCGCGTTTCGGTACCTTCTGCATGCAAAACGGAGCGAAACGGGTCCGTTTCGGTGCCCGGATGCACTGCCTCGTAACAACGAACTTCAAAATGGTTTTTCGCTACGGACACTTCCAATCTACTCCGTTAGGCCCTAAATGATGTTTGGGAGTGTTTTGGAGCATTCGGTTACCTGCACGAAAATCGAAGCAAAACGGGTGTTTCGGCACCCGAATGCACTGTTTCGCGCCCCGAACTTCTGTTGAATTTTTTCGCACGAACATACCCAATAGCCTCCATTGGACCCAAAACGATGTTAGGGAGTGATTTGGCGCGTTTTCGGTACCTTCTGCATGCAAAACGGAGCGAAACGGGTCCGTTTCGGTGCCCGGATGCACTGCCTCGTAACAACGAACTTCAAAATGGGTTTTTCGCTACGGACACTTCCAATCTACTCCGTTAGGCCCTAAATGATGTTTGGGAGTGTTTTGGAGCATTCGGTTACCTACTGCACGAAAATCGAAGCAAAACGGGTGTTTCGGCACCCGAATGCACTGTTTCGCGCCCCGAACTTCTGTTGATTTTTTTTTCGCACGAACATACCCAATAGCCTCCATTGGACCCAAAACGATGTTAGGGAGTGATTTGGCGCGTTTCGGTACCTTCTGCATGCAAAACGGAGCGAAACGGGTCCGTTTCGGTGCCCGGATGCACTGCCTCGTAACAACGAACTTCAAAATGGGTTTTTCGCTACGGACACTTCCAATCTACTCCGTTAGGCCCTAAATGATGTTTGGGAGTGTTTTGGAGCATTCGGGTTACCTACTGCACGAAAATCGAAGCAAAACGGGTGTTTCGGCACCCGAATGCACTGTTTCGCGCCCCGAACTTCTGTTGAATTTTTTCGCACGAACATACCCAATAGCCTCCATTGGACCCAAAACGATGTTAGGGAGTGATTTGGCGCGTTTCGGTACCTTCTGCATGCAAAACGGAGCGAAACGGGTCCGTTTCGGTGCCCGGATGCACTGCCTCGTAACGAACTTCAAAATGGGTTTTTCGCTACGGACACTTCCAATCTACTCCGTTAGGCCCTAAATGATGTTTGGGAGTGTTTTGGAGCATTCGGTTACCTACTGCACGAAAATCGAAGCAAAACGGGTGTTTCGGCACCCGAATGCACTGTTTCGCGCCCCGAACTTCTGTTGAATTTTTTCGCACGAACATACCCAATAGCCTCCATTGGACCCAAAACGATGTTAGGGAGTGATTTGGCGCGTTTCGGTACCTTCTGCATGCAAAACGGAGCGAAACGGGTCCGTTTCGGTGCCCGGATGCACTGCCTCGTAACAACGAACTTCAAAATGGGTTTTTCGCTACGGACACTTCCAATCTACTCCGTTAGGCCCTAAATGATGTTTGGGAGTGTTTTGGAGCATTCGGTTACCTACTGCACGAAAATCGAAGCAAAACGGGTGTTTCGGCACCCGAATGCACTTTTTCGCGCCCCGAACTTCTGTTGAATTTTTTTCGCACGAACATACCCAATAGCCTCCATTGGACCCAAAACGATGTTAGGGAGTGATTTGGCGCGTTTCGGTACCTTCTGCATGCAAAACGGAGCGAAACGGGTCCGTTTCGGTGCCCGGATGCACTGCCTCGTAACAACGAACTTCAAAATGGGTTTTTTCGCTACGGACACTTCCAATCTACTCCGTTAGGCCCTAAATGATGTTTGGGAGTGTTTTGGAGCATTCGGTTACTACTGCACGAAAATCGAAGCAAAACGGGTGTTTCGGCACCCGAATGCACTGTTTCGCGCCCCGAACTTCTGTTGATTTTTTTTCGCACGAACATACCCAATAGCCTCCATTGGACCCAAAACGATGTTAGGGAGTGATTTGGCGCGTTTCGGTACCTTCTGCATGCAAAACGGAGCGAAACGGGTCCGTTTCGGTGCCCGGATGCACTGCCTCGTAACAACGAACTTCAAAATGGGTTTTTCGCTACGGACACTTCCAATCTACTCCGTTAGGCCCTAAATGATGTTTGGGAGTGTTTTGGAGCATTCGGTTACCTACTGCACGAAAATCGAAGCAAAACGGGTGTTTCGGCACCCGAATGCACTGTTTCGCGCCCCGAACTTCTGTTGAATTTTTTCGCACGAACATACCCAATAGCCTCCATTGGACCCAAAACGATGTTAGGGAGTGATTTGGCGCGTTTCGGTACCTTCTGCATGCAAAACGGAGCGAAACGGGTCCGTTTCGGTGCGGTGCCCGGATGCACTGCCTCGTAACAACGAACTTCAAAATGGGTTTTTCGCTACGGACACTTCCAATCTACTCCGTTAGGCCCTAAATGATGTTTGGGAGTGTTTTGGAGCATTCGGTTACCTACTGCACGAAAATCGAAGCAAAACGGGTGTTTCGGCACCCGAATGCACTGTTTTTCGCGCCCCGAACTTCTGTTGAATTTTTTTCGCACGAACATACCCAATAGCCTCCATTGGACCCAAAACGATGTTAGGGAGTGATTTGGCGCGTTTCGGTACCTTCTGCATGCAAAACGGAGCGAAACGGGTCCGTTTCGGTGCCCGGATGCACTGCCTCGTAACAACGAACTTCAAAATGGGTTTTTCGCTACGGACACTTCCAATCTACTCCGTTAGGCCCTAAATGATGTTTGGGAGTGTTTTGGAGCATTCGGTTACCTACTGCACGAAAATCGAAGCAAAACGGGTGTTTCGGCACCCGAATGCACTGTTTCGCGCCCCGAAACTTCTGTTGATTTTTTTCGCACGAACATACCCAATAGCCTCCATTGGACCCAAAACGATGTTAGGGAGTGATTTGGCGCGTTTCGGTACCTTCTGCATGCAAAACGGAGCGAAACGGGTCCCGTTTCGGTGCCCGGATGCACTGCCTCGTAACAACGAACTTCAAAATGGGTTTTTCGCTACGGACACTTCCAATCTACTCCGTTAGGCCCTAAATGATGTTTGGGAGTGTTTTGGAGCATTCGGTTACCTACTGCACGAAAATCGAAGCAAAACGGGTGTTTCGGCACCCGAATGCACTGTTTCGCGCCCCGAACTTCTGTTGAATTTTTTTCGCACGAACATACCCAATAGCCTCCATTGGACCCAAAACGATGTTAGGGAGTGATTTGGCGCGTTTTTCGGTACCTTCTGCATGCAAAACGGAGCGAAACGGGTCCGTTTCGGTGCCCGGATGCACTGCCTCGTAACAACGAACTTCAAAATGGGTTTTTCGCTACGGACACTTCCAATCTACTCCGTTAGGCCCTAAATGATGTTTGGGAGTGTTTTGGAGCATTCGGTTACCTACTGCACGAAAATCGAAGCAAAACGGGTGTTTCGGCACCCGAATGCACTGTTTCGCGCCCCGAACTTCTGTTGAATTTTTTTCGCACGAACATACCCCCAATAGCCTCCATTGGACCCAAAACGATGTTAGGGAGTGATTTGGCGCGTTTCGGTACCTTCTGCATGCAAAACGGAGCGAAACGGGTCCGTTTCGGTGCCCGGATGCACTGCCTCGTAACAACGAACTTCAAAATGGGTTTTTCGCTACGGACACTTCCAATCTACTCCGTTAGGCCCTAAATGATGTTTGGGAGTGTTTTGGAGCATTCGGTTACCTACTGCACGAAAATCGAAGCAAAACGGGTGTTTCGGCACCCGAATGCACTGTTTCGCGCCCCGAACTTCTGTTGAATTTTTTCGCACGAACATACCCAATAGCCTCCATTGGACCCAAAACGATGTTAGGGAGTGATTTGGCGCGTTTCGGTACCTTCTGCATGCAAAACGGAGCGAAACGGGTCCGTTTCGGTGCCCGGATGCACTGCCTCGTAACAACGAACTTCAAAATGGGTTTTTCGCTACGGACACTTCCAATCTACTCCGTTAGGCCCTAAATGATGTTTGGGAGTGTTTTGGAGCATTCGGTTACCTACTGCACGAAAATCGAAGCAAAACGGGTGTTTCGGCACCCGAATGCACTGTTTCGCGCCCCGAACTTCTGTTGAATTTTTTTCGCACGAACATACCCAATAGCCTCCATTGGACCCAAAACGATGTTAGGGAGTGATTTGGCGCGTTTCGGTACCTTCTGCATGCAAAACGGAGCGAAACGGGTCCGTTTCGGTGCCCGGATGCACTGCCTCGTAACAACGAACTTCAAAATGGGTTTTTCGCTACGGACACTTCCAATCTACTCCGTTAGGCCCTAAATGATGTTTGGGAGAGTGTTTTGGAGCATTCGGTTACCTACTGCACGAAAATCGAAGCAAAACGGGTGTTTCGGCACCCGAATGCACTGTTTCGCGCCCCGAACTTCTGTTGAATTTTTTTTTCGCACGAACATACCCAATAGCCTCCATTGGACCCAAAACGATGTTAGGGAGTGATTTGGCGCGTTTCGGTACCTTCTGCATGCAAAACGGAGCGAAACGGGTCCGTTTCGGTGCCCGGATGCACTGCCTCGTAACAACGAACTTCAAAATGGGTTTTTCGCTACGGACACTTCCAATCTACTCCGTTAGGCCCTAAATGATGTTTGGGAGTGTTTTGGAGCATTCGGGTACCTACTGCACGAAAATCGAAGCAAAACGGGTGTTTCGGCACCCGAATGCACTGTTTCGCGCCCCGAACTTCTGTTGAATTTTTTCGCACGAACATACCCAATAGCCTCCATTGGACCCAAAACGATGTTAGGGAGTGATTTGGCGCGTTTCGGTACCTTCTGCATGCAAAACGGAGCGAAACGGGTCCGTTTCGGTGCCCGGATGCACTGCCTCGTAACAACGAAACTTCAAAATGGGTTTTTCGCTACGGACACTTCCAATCTACTCCGTTAGGCCCTAAATGATGTTTGGGAGTGTTTTGGAGCATTCGGTTACCTACTGCACGAAAATCGAAGCAAAACGGGTGTTTCGGCACCCGAATGCACTGTTTCGCGCCCCGAACTTCTGTTGAATTTTTTCGCACGAACATACCCAATAGCCTCCATTGGACCCAAAACGATGTTAGGGAGTGATTTGGCGCGTTTCGGTACCTTCTGCATGCAAAACGGAGCGAAACGGGTCCGTTTCGGTGCCCGGATGCACTGCCTCGTAACAACGAACTTCAAAATGGGTTTTTCGCTACGGACACTTCCAATCTACTCCGTTAGGCCCTAAATGATGTTTGGGAGTGTTTTGGAGCATTCGGTTACCTACTGCACGAAAATCGAAGCAAAACGGGTGTTTCGGCACCCGAATGCACTGTTTCGCGCCCCGAACTTCTGTTGAATTTTTTCGCACGAACATACCCAATAGCCTCCATTGGACCCAAAACGATGTTAGGGAGTGATTTGGCGCGTTTCGGTACCTTCTGCATGCAAAACGGAGCGAAACGGGTCCGTTTCGGTGCCCGGATGCACTGCCTCGTAACAACGAACTTCAAAATGGGTTTTTCGCTACGGACACTTCCAATCTACTCCGTTAGGCCCTAAATGATGTTTGGGAGTGTTTTGGAGCATTCGGTTACCTACTGCACGAAAATCGAAGCAAAACGGGTGTTTCGGCACCCGAATGCACTGTTTCGCGCCCCGAACTTCTGTTGAATTTTTTCGCACGAACATACCCAATAGCCTCCATTGGACCCAAAACGATGTTAGGGAGTGATTTGGCGCGTTTCGGTACCTTCTGCATGCAAAACGGAGCGAAACGGGTCCGTTTCGGTGCCCGGATGCACTGCCTCGTAACAACAACGAACTTCAAAATGGGTTTTTTCGCTACGGACACTTCCAATCTACTCCGTTAGGCCCTAAATGGTGTTTGGGAGTGTTTTGGAGCATTCGGTTACCTACTGCACGAAAATCGAAGCAAAACGGGTGTTTCGGCACCCGAATGCACTGTTTCGCGCCCCGAACTTCTGTTGAATTTTTTTCGCACGAACATACCCAATAGCCTCCATTGGACCCAAAACGATGTTAGGAGTGATTTGGCGCGTTTCGGTACCTTCTGCATGCAAAACGGAGCGAAACGGGTCCGTTTCGGTGCCCGGATGCACTGCCTCGTAACAACGAACTTCAAAATGGGTTTTTTCGCTACGGACACTTCCAATCTACTCCGTTAGGCCCTAAATGATGTTTGGGAGTGTTTTGGAGCATTCGGTTACCTACTGCACGAAAATCGAAGCAAAACGGGTGTTTCGGCACCCGAATGCACTGTTTCGCGCCCCGAACTTCTGTTTGAATTTTTTCGCACGAACATACCCAATAGCCTCCATTGGACCCAAAACGATGTTAGGGAGTGATTTGGCGCGTTTCGGTACCTTCTGCATGCAAAACGGAGCGAAACGGGTCCGTTTCGGTGCCCGGATGCACTGCCTCGTAACAACGAACTTCAAAATGGGTTTTTCGCTACGGACACTTCCAATCTACTCCGTTAGGCCCTAAATGATGTTTGGAGTGTTTTGGAGCATTCGGTTACCTACTGCACGAAAATCGAAGCAAAACGGGTGTTTCGGCACCGAATTTCCAATCTACTCCGTTAGGCCCTAAATGATGTTTGGGAGTGTTTTGGAGCATTCGGTTACCTACTGCACGAAAATCGAAGCAAAACGGGTGTTTCGGCACCCGAATGCACTGTTTCGCGCCCCGAACTTCTGTTGAATTTTTTCGCACGAACATACCCAATAGCCTCCATTGGACCCAAAACGATGTTAGGGAGTGATTTGGCGCGTTTCGGTACCTTCTGCATGCAAAACGGAGCGAAACGGGTCCGTTTCGGTGCCCGGATGCACTGCCTCGTAACAACGAACTTCAAAATGGGTTTTTCGCTACGGACACTTCCAATCTACTCCGTTAGGCCCTTAAATGATGTTTGGGAGTGTTTTGGAGCATTTGGTT